>CAUYQV010158280.1:0-19829 GCA_963574575.1 Galagoides demidoff | reverse complement strand
GACACAAAAATAGTGGGCTAGAGAGAAACCTAAGGTGGCGGGTTCGAATCCCCAGCTCGGGCCCGCCAAACAACAATGATGGCTGCAACCAAAAAATGGCCAGGCGTTGTGGCGTGCGCCTGTGGTCCCAGCTACTTGGGAAGCGGAGGCAGGAGACTCGCTTGAGCCCAGGAGTTGGAGGTTGCTGTGAGCTGTGATGCCATGGCACTCTACCCAGGGAGATAGCTTGAGGCTCCGTCTCAAAACAAAACACATATATGTGGTTCTAAGATTTGTGTTATTTTCCATTTCCTATTGTGAGTTCCATCATGGAACTAATGCAGCACAGACAGCTGTAAACATCAGTGAGTGTTAGGGAAGGTTGTGGCTAATAATGCACAGTACATAGATGTTTGAGAAGCTCCATTCTGGTGATATTCATCTTGAAAACGATGCATGTGGGCAACTGGAGACCAACGTGGATGATAATGAGCTAAAAGCTATAGTGGAAGCAAATTCATCTCAACCTACACATAAATTAGTGGCAAGGTTTGACATTACTATTCCAGCAACACTGGATCATTTGAAATAATCTGTCAAGGCAAAGAAGCGGGATAGATGGGTCCCACATGAATTAAACAAGCATCAGAAGGGAAGTCCTACAAAAGCTTTCCTTTCCTTGCTCTCATGACATAAAGGCAAACAATTTCTACACTGTATTATTAGGTATGGATTCTTTTGACAACCCCAAATATTTGGCATGATGATTGGATAAAGATGAAGTGCTGAAACACAAATTCATCAAAAAAAAGCAACTGGTGTCTGTTTGGTGGCCCAGTGCTGGTATTATCCACTACAATTTCATAAGCCTTGTCAATCAAAAAAATAGATGTCTCCTGCAACCAATTGGAAGAAAGGATGAGAATGCTTAAGATTAAGCAGCAGCTGAGATTGGTCAATGTGGATACCCTTGCAAGATAACAGTCCACCACCTGCTGCCCGAACTACAGAAGCTTGACTCAGAAACCCTCTGTCACCCACAAGACCCTGCGCCAACTATCGTGTCTTCCAGGCTCTGGACTTTCTGCAAGGAAATATGCTAAATTCTTAACAAGCTGTGGAAAACACCTTTCATGATTCCTTGCCATTTGCTCTCTAAGCTCCTTTGCTGCTGGCATAAACAAGTTATTGTTAACATGGCAAAGCTGTGTTGTAGGTGTACACTTTGATTAATTATACTGTTTCTTGTTTCAGATATACTAAACTAAAGGTTCCATTCAAATCAGACATCTCATATAATGACCTATACCCAATGGAAGAATTTTTACTTTGTTTTCCATTTTCATGTCTTCTGAAATAATAAACGTCTTAAAAACCAGAGTGAGCATAGAGATGATGGAAAGGGGACGAATACTTTAAAGGTATTAAATTCAAAGATGAGAGGAGTATGGGTGTTTATTAATCATGGATTGGATGGGAGAATAAATACATTTTCCCTGTGTTATGTTTTTGAAGAACGAGGACATATTCCACTTAAAAAAGGCAAGAATGAAAACGGTCCTGGGGATGACATAAAGTGGAATGAATTCTAAAATGTTGCAGAGACTTTATTCTCTTCCCAAAGCTTGTAGAATTTATGAGCATTTCAGTGTTATCCCCAACTGGGAAGTTGGTACAAAATTTGTAATCCTGATTGGTTTTCTAGAAGAGAAACTCAGTTCATATCTTATAAGAAAGTAATGTTTAAATTCTACACTGGGGCTGCATATACTTGAGGGACAATACCAGTGTAGAAGTGTAAAAAAGTAGTCTGCAGTCTCTACTTCTAGTTATGTACGAACATTCTGCAAGCATTTATTGAGTGCTTTCTATGTTATCAAAACAACCTAGACACAGAAATACACAGAAAATGAAATATAAAATCCTACTGTAATATACCAAAAACAAAGGAGATACACTTGTGGTACTCCATTACCCATGAAGGGACATTATATGTGGGGTTTATATTTGGGGTTCAGAGAAAATATTTTAAAAGGCAGTATGGCTAGAAATTATTCTCAAAGAACAACTGAAGGTAAATCAGGGGCAGAAAGTGGGTGAAGCTGGGCGTGGCGGCTCACGCCTGTAATCCTGGAATTCTGGGAGGCCATCGTGGGTGGATCTTTTGAACTCACAAGTTCAAGACCAGCCTGAGCAAGAGTAAGACCCTGCAGCAGAGATGAAGCAAACTTTTTTCCATGTTGCTGGCTGATGACAGTCTAGGGTTTGTCTTATAGATCCTGCCCTGTGTAATTTTTCCTATCTATGAAATGAGCCCTGAAAACATAAGTTGTATGAAAACTGCTTCTTAAAAAGAGAGGTGCTGAGATAGTACCCTGTGACTCATCTATACAGTGCTGGTAACAAAGTCCACAGATGGGACCACACATGAAAGAATAGTCAGTGAACACAAACTGATAGACGAGAACAAAAGATTCACACTCAAACAGATGTACAAACAAAATAGACCATCAGTCTCTGATTTGTGATAGTTTGAATTATGATTTTTTGACTGTATCATGGTGGTGATAGAATACAGTAGAAATTATCCTCAAAAATTTAGTTTGGTCTTTTCCCAAGATAGCAATATGAGGTATAATGTTCTCTGGCAAGGCTGGGAAGTGTCAGTGAGCCACAGGTCCCAGGCAGCCATGTTAATGGAGGTGTTCTGAGTATAGCTTTACTATAGTGAGGCTAAGCTGTGATGGTCGGCAAGTTAGCTGTATGAAATGCTTTTTGACTTACAATGTTTTCACCTTGAGATGGACTTATCTGGACCTAACTGTATTGTAAGTAGAAGAGCACAGGTATTAGGAAAGATGACCTCATAGGACAATATATACTTTCTTATACTTATAAATGCAACTAGATTTATTTATTTGGATTTTGTATAAAATGAAAATATTGGGATATAAGGAAACAATGTATTTACATGCAATTAGATGCAAATGCTGACCTTGACTCTTGATGGTTGTTAGCACAATAACCATACTACCAACAGAGGGTAATCAGAACTGAAATTTTCATTTGGGTGCTGTCACAGACTAGTCGTGTGTGTTGCAAAGGGACTGCTCCTATTTCTGAGACTCAGTTTCTCACCGATTAAATGAGAGAGATGTCTCTGACACTCTAATTGGATACATTTAACATTCTGTAGTTCCATAGAATACATTTTGTTTCATTTTGTTTAATTAAAATGACTCTCCTTGGCAAGGTGCTTTTTAAACACTGTAGTTTGGACTACGTTCCTGATTTCCGCAACTTCTCCTGGTTCCTTTCATCCCTCATCCTATCCCTGCAGGGAATGGGCATATCTAGTCTCTCTGTTTAATTTCAGGATAACGTCATTGCAGCATCTTCCACTCAGAGATGGGTCGAAAGAGTGGAAAAGTTGAAACAGAATAAATAAAAATGTATGGCGGTACTTTCACAAACTAAAAGTTTTAATAAGCTAGAAAAGTCTGAAGATACCAATTTTGTATAACCAAGTTTGGATTGTATGGCCTTTAGCATAAATAATAAACAAACCAGAAACTTAAAAGTATGAAAGGAGAGAAAAGCCCTGATTAAAACAAGGGAGAAAAATCACTGATGGGAGAAAGTTTAAATATCAGATTACCAAAAAAGCCATACGTATGAATTAACCTCATAGAAAGGCATACCTAGATAATTAGTATCAATATCCTTTACCATCACATAGGAGTAAAAATATATTACATTTCTTTACTTTTAAAATCATTTGAATATGTCTTAGCACACAAATCTGCCAAGGAAAACTCAGATGGAGTCACACTCAGAAAGGACCTTCCTTATTTACATGGTAGAAGAGCTTTGAATTTAACCCCAAGATTTGAGAGACTACCTCTAGTAAGTTTTACATCATATCAAGGCCTGGTGCTCCTCGTTCTTTAGAAACAGGATTGAGTACATTGAGTATTCCTGTCACAAAGCCTGGTGTCTAGCCTTCCCGGAAGCTATTTTTTCTGCTTTATTCTCTGTGTGTGCTTGACCTAGGTGTGCAGAGTACTGGGTCAGTGATCATAGCCTAGCAAAAAAATCAGTTGAGTTTGGGATTCTGATGTGCCATATTTGAATATTGTTTGCTTTACTTTTTATGGTGCTGTTGGCACGTGGCAGGGGTCCTGTAATGAAGTCATCCAGGGATGATAAGAGATCCTCACCGTTCTGATCTTAGCAGACATGTTGGACTGTTTGTTTAGGCTCCAGTTAATGTTCTTTGTGCAATTAAATTTTCTGGTTTCAAAAATGTAGGCTCTCCTCTCATTTCTCTCTCTCATTTCTCTTCTCGCCTCTCATTTCTCTCCGGCAAAGAGACCATTTGCTAAATCTTCTAAATTAACATCTTATATTTCTTAATATTCCCCATCATGCACATCTAATCCACTGATTATACCTGACCTATCTCCCAGCCAAATGCATTTTACATCCTTAGGGTCAGCCTATAACTTACCCTTGTCAACTATGATGGGCTTCCTTTCAGATCAATGCTATTCAACAGTCTTCCTCTGCCATATGTGTCTTCTAAAATTTTATCCACTGATAAATAGAAGTCTACTCTACATTTATCCTCTTTCTTCTTCACTGGCTGTAACTCCTTGCACACAACTTGTCTTTCTATTAGGCTCACGTATATGACAATAAGGGCTGTGTGCCAAGTTACAAACCATCTGCTATCCCTGTCACTTGAGCGAAATCCTAAGAATAACCCCTTCTCTTCTCAGTTTCTGGAAATGGCATAAATCAGGGCTTGTGACCCCTTCTACTGAGCACAGATTACAAATTTTCATGTCCTTTCAGTGGGCAATGGCATTGAAAAATCAATTACATCTTTGGAGGAGGGGAGATGAGACATACAAGGTCATCTTAGCAATTAGAATGTGGAAGGATGGTCTCTGCTCTGTAGAATGGTGGAACATCATACAGAATCCATTTCATGTGATGGAAAAAATTTGTTTTATTCTTTCTTCAACACACAGCTTTAAAAAATAGACATTTTCCCCTTTATTTTCTATAAATCATCCTGTTTAACTAGTTACATACATAAGGAAAACTAGATTTGGTAGATATGGATGTTCACACAGATATTAGCTAGGGAATGATACTCTATCACATGCTTAAAATATACACGAGCTAGGACTCTCCTTTAGCTCTAGTCACATAATTCGTTCAGATTTAATTAAACCGAGAAATGTTATAGACAAAAAACTCTGTAGTGACTATGTAAGCACACTTTGAGGAGAGGACAAATATTTTTAGCTAAAGGAAAAATAGGTCATATCTTGATATTTAATAAAGATACTTAACCACAAATTTCAGCACTTGGAAGAATTATTTAAAGTGTCTCAGAATAAGAAGGAAATATTGTTAATACAGATTTTCTCAGCTTAAGGAAGAAGATTTCCTATGGGTTTTTGAAGCAGCTTGTCCTTGACATGAACATACTTTTTTGGAACCTATTTAAATTACATATTTTCTGGATAAAATGTTCTTTTCGTATTCATACTTTATATAAACTCAGGCTTTTAGAATACAACCACCAGTAATGTCTGAAGATGCATTTTTCCAGATTTCTTCTGCTTTTTTACATTATGAATTCCCATTTTATCTATATTATATGAATTAATTAATGAATATATGATTTCTCCATCCTCCTAGAAGAAAACTTCTGAGCTTCCCATAAGGTCCGTATTTATAAAAGCCCTCTTTTTTTCTCATGCACTCATTTATTCCATTGGATATTCAAAGATCTTTCTTAGACGTATGTGCATCATTAATGTCTGAAACAGAGTCTGAATACAAAATTTTATTGACTAAATTAAATTGAGAATGTGAAATGACAGTGGAAAAATTTAATAATTTTTAATAATTATGTGATAAAATTACAGATTGGATGAAATATGGTATCCAATCCGTCATCATCAAAATTACAGAAGTCATTTTCTCCTTTTTTCTTTTCTATTTTTGAGACAAAGTCTCACTTTGTTGCCGCTGATAGGCTGCAACCTCAAACTCTTTGGCTCAAGTGATTCTCTTGCCTCAGCCTACCAAGTAGCTGGGACTACAGCTCTGACCACAACATCTGGCTATTTTTAGAGATGGGATCTTGCTCTTGTTCAGACTGGTTTTGAACTCATGAGCTAAAGCAATCCACCTGGCCTCCCAAAATGCTAGGATGACAGGAATAAGCCACCACACCCAGCTCCTTTATACATTTAATTTATGGTTTTCTAGAGTATACTTAATTATTTCTGGTGATAAATATTTTACAACTTTACAAGACAGATAATTCATTATTGAGCACATCTGTTGAAATGTTTCTTATAGGTTTGGCACCTGTAGCTCAGGCGGCTAGGGTGCCAGCCATGTACACCAGAGTTGGCAGGTTTGAATCCAGCCCGGGTCAAAAAAATTGCTGGGCATTGTGGCAGGCACATGTAGTCCCAGCTACTGGGAGGCTGAGGCAAGAGAATCGCTTGGGTCCAGGAGTTTGAAGTTGCTGTGAGGTGTGATGGCAAGGCACTCCACCCAGGGCAACACCCTGAGACTCTGTCTCAAAAAAAAAAAAAAGTTTCTTATAGGTAAATAAGCACTCTTATAGGGTTACACAAAGTAAATCCTCTTTCTTTTGACACTATTAGAGTTTTTACTTAATTCCTGTCCTAAGATTTTACACCATTTCCTTCACTCGCATAAGTATTCCTACGGTTTTAGTAACCAGTCATATTATGTTACCAAATTTAAAGGCCTTGAAGATATGTGACTAGTCTCAGGAAGGATAAACAGAGTGATATTTATACAACCTGATAATAAAAGAGCTGAGACCAGAACCTTGTTTACATACTTTAAAAATAGCTTAACTGCCAAAAAAAAAAAAATTATTATAGTGCTTTGATAATTCTAGAATGAGGTAGTAGTTTGGCACTGGTTGATGGCGTAGTATTATGAGTGTTGAAGTTTACGTGATTCTCTTCTTTTAATGGGGGCAAAATAAGGTGTTTCAGATTCTACCATTTTGTCAACATTTTGGAGAAAATAGTAGGATGGAAAAAGGATCATAGCTATAAAAAGAAAGCAAGGGCTCACTCGGGAAGTCTACAATAAGCCCAAATAAGTTTATCCCACTTTAGTTTTTTTTGAAATAAAACTAGGGCTGAGGAGCGGATTACTGGTCATCCTACTAGTATTGTTTTCCACAGGTATCTTCAGGTCTCCCGTGTCAGCCGTGTTTGTGGCAGCTTTCTGTCTAATCCACTCCTTCTGTGCTAGAATTTCCAGAATGATGAGCATCTGGCTCTTCTTTTATGCACAGAATTCTTACTAGCAATAACAGTTGGATACTGTGGTATGTTATGTGATTATTTCTTACTGTGTGGTGATCATGTCTGTGACATGTGGCTTATCTAAATGACTTTCTTTGGCCAATGGTATAAAGTCAAAAGTGACATATGCCACTTCCAAGGAAGCACCATGAGATTCCATCTTTGCTTTTTTTTCTCTGCAGTAAGACTGGTGTCTCCCAGATGAGGACTGCTCCTCCAGGTTGGTCCATGAGTTTAGACAACAGATGGAGAAGGCTAGCAGTTAGTGTCAGTTAACAAACAACATGAAAGATGAGAAAATCTTTGTTGACATAAGCCACTGAGATTTGTGGATTTTAATTATTCCAGCAAAACCTGGGACAAGTTGACTATTCTATGAATATATTAATGGATAATGCATGTAGATTATGTAAAGTTATCTTCAGCATAGACCTATGAAGGAGGCTTAGTCATTTTCATCTCTCAAAGAAGAACTGAGGCTTAGAGAGGTTTAATACATTTCTTGATGTCCAGAGTGGAAAACTAAGGGATAAGGGTAAACTATCCAGAATGAGACTATTTCAGATGTTTTGGGATGACTAGAAAGTTCTATGGAAAATGAGCAACTTTGATCATGATTATTATATATAATAACTAAGAAAACTCTCAGATCAGATTACTACTTTTTTCACACATGACTGGCTGAGATGGGGATAAAATAATGCTTTTATAGTGTTGTTGATGTAAATAATTTCAAGTAGTAGTATTATAGTGAAATAATTAAAGGAATAAATATCATTAAAATTGGGTGACATCAATATCCTCAATTCTTCCACATGGATTTCCTAAAAATATTTCATTACAAACTTTAATTTTTTTCTCTAATGCTATTAATTCTTTCAATCTATTTTATAGCCAGAACATGTGCAGATAAAGATTTAGTAGAAAGCTGATATTATATTCATTCCTGTATGAATCAACAGGAGGAAATTATTCACTAAGTACACCCTCAGGGAAAAGCATAATTTTCTTGTAATTACCCAAATTGTGGGATATCCCAAATGTGCTCTTGCAATGGCCCATCAGTTATAGAACTGATTCAAATTTGAACACATTTTAATGTATATCAAATGTAATACTCGGTGTTCTGGAAGACTTCTTAGATTGGTGGCATGCTTTGAAGTTTCTGAATATATTCCTAACTGTGATTACTGGGGAGAAAAAGATAATATAAATGCTTAAGAGAGCTGGCATTGATCATGTTCTATTTAATAACTTTTTTTCACTGCCTAATTTAGGGTTGCTGCGAACAGCATGGGACCCCATATTCCCTCAGTTTTATTCATTAATTTATGGTTCTTGAGTAGAAAACGGTTACAAAAGATGGAGAGACACATTCTTTGTTTTCGATAATTTGCAATTTTTCCACCCAGATTCTACCCCTGAGCAGTGTGATTATAGAGTTGTCTTATTGAGACAGTCAATTTAAGGATGATGAAATACTGAGAATAATTATAAGGAGGATTCATTAAACAAAATTAAGACGGGGCCCACAATAAATCTCACCATTGAACAACATTTGGCTTTCTTGACTATTTATATGGATCTTTAATCAGTAAATCTTTTCCCGCAAGTGCTTAATTAGATAATAGGACTTTCTAGTAATGATTATGACTGAGATCATTTAAAGCAAAGTAATAAACTCTCAGTAGAGTAGGAATCTTGTCAATCATAGGATATGCCTCTCTCATCACTATCTGTACTCACCTGGTCTGCATTCTTTGTCAGGGTATACACATGCTTTCTCTTTCTTCCTCCATCTCTCTCTCTGTTTCTCTCTTTCTGTCTCATACACACACACACACCAGCACCACCAGGCCAAACCAAAATAAGACAAAGCTCATGATAAAGTTAAGCTCACTTTCAAATGTCGTATGATGTCAGTAAAGATCTCAATTTATTCACATAATAGGAAGAAAATAACGTATAGACAGGTAGACTAAGATGGAAGACAGAATTAGGTTAAGTTTGCAAATAGAACAATTCACCACCTCCATTTTTTAAAGTATTTGAGAACTGTCTAATTGATTTAATCTTAAATAGGTCATTGTTCTAATGATAATAATGGGCAAACATTTTCTTTGTCTCTAAACTTATTTAATTACATATATTTACTTTTATAAATAATAATTCTGTTTTTTAATACATAAAAATCCCCTTATAAAACTATATGAATTTTTTTACTGCATATCGCTGATGCATACTTCACTCAATTAGCATTTGTTTTACAATATTTATGCATATTAAGATAAAAGTCTTTAAAATGTTGCTACCACACAATGGTACTCAGTGTATCATGACAGACAAAGAGGAAAATAAAAGGTCCAGGATGATAATGAAAATAAATTAATGTTATTAATACTTAGGGTTAACACATCACATGCTTTCTATATCCTGCACTAACAGAAGTAATAACAATAATAATAATGAACACTGTCTGGTATAATTAAAGGACAATGAATGACTCTGTCACAATTTAGAAAACAGTTAAAAATGTATTTTAATTTAACTCATTTACAAATATTATAATTCAAATATTGGAAAATTTCACTGTGTCTTTCTCATACATACTGTTTTCTTTTTAATCTTTCAATTATCACATTGGAATTATGTTCTTTATACTTATCATGTGGATTTATTTCTCTGTGGATGTTGGTTTATGAACATTACTTCCCTCAAGATACATTCACTGATCTTCATTTGAGATCTTACTTACTAAACATACTGAAGCCTTCTTTAGGCTTCACCTTCCGAGATGCATTCTTTATCTTCTCTCTCCCTAGTCAGGTTTTCTTAGAGTGTCTCCTTTTTTTTTTTTTTTTTTGAGACGGAGCCTCAAGCTATCCCCCTGGGTAGAGTGCTATGGCATCACAGCTCACAGCAACCTCCAACTCCTGGGCTCAAGCGAGTCTTCTGCCTCAGCCTCCCAAGTAGCTGGGACCACAGGCACCTGCTACAACGCCCGGCCAGAGTGTCTCCTTGTCTCTCACTCCAACGGTCATCAATTCACTTGCTTTCCATCCTTGATGGCTTATATTTAATTTTAATACTTCAAAACATCATGGACTGGATCTTTTTTGTGACTTCACCATTTTCACCCCAAGAAAATACACACAATCAAACATAGAGTCAATTCTGAGATGTCATAAGAGGAAGTAGAAGTTATTTTTTTTTGCCACTAGAGGAGGTAATAGCTGATACCTAATGCAGTGTCCCTACGGTCTCAGAAGATCATAACCACTGTGTTTTATTTCCTATTGCTACGTGTTTCCTATGTTCTAGGTTCTATTACTATTAATTTTTCTTGACCTTTCTATATTCAGTTAGTAAACTTCAGGTAACATAATGAATACAATGAATAGTGAGATTTCTGATAGCTTCTACAATTCACTGCTGGCTGCTATAACTATTATGTGAGTGGGAAGAGTCCCCTGGTTCAAGTTGTGTGGTGGTGGTAAAGTTTCCTCCACCCGCAAAATTAGAATATAAATTATAGCTACCTCATAATTGTATAAATATTTTAAAGCTCATAGCTTATAACTTCAATACATTTATCTCTTAAGGCTCTCTTTCCACTGTTAATATTTTCTCTAAGAAGACTAGAGTAAGAAAGACCTGCTATCATCTTTTGAACCTGTTTATCAGCCATATTTCATATTTTTATTTATATCCAATCATCAATTTTCTTCCTACATTAGTATCATTTTAGGATTTCTATGACTTATATAAAAAATGAGTCCTAATTGATAAAATATCAACTGAGGTATAACTTCATTAAAGAAGATATCTCTTTCCCCAAAGGTTATCATGACAAAAAAAAAAGAGCTCCTTCTATGAAATCTGAGCTTAATTAAAGACCTATGTGTTCTGCCTTAGATTAGAGCAGCAGCCAGAAAGACTAAAATAACAAATTCTGATAACTAAGTACTAAACCGGATGTTTTACCTCTTTTCTACATTAATTATTTCCATTTCATACCACTCAACCAGCTTTATCCTTTCACTTGAGCCTTAATCCCACCTTCAACACATTCTCTTCTTTGTTAGTACTGTGATTTCCCCTGTAATAATTATGGCATCCACTGATCCATCCCGATATCCCTGCCCAAGAGTTTGAAGTTGCTGTGAGCTGTGACATCAAGGACAACATAGTGAGATTCTGTCTCAAAAAAAAAAAAAGACGCTGTAGTGTTTGTAGGGGAATTTAGTGTGTGGAAAACGGTTGTTTTCTCATTCACTGTCATCCCAATATAGTGTGGACAAAAAAAAAAAAAGGAAGAAAAATGTGATAATTGTACTTAAAATCAGATTTCTAGAGGTACTCTGAAACACACCTGGAATATATTTATTGTGTGATATATTCATTATTCTAATTGACTTGCTTTTCTTTTCTTATTTTTTTTGAGGCAGTCTCACTACGTCACCCTGGGTAGAGTGCTGTAGTGTCACAGCCCACAGCAACCTCAAACTCTTGGGTTTAAGTGATTCACTTGCCTCAACATCCTGAGTAGCTGGGATTAGAGGCGCTCACCACAATGCCCAGCTATTTGGGGGTTGTAATTGTCATTGTTGTTTAGCAGGCCCAGGCCAGCCTTAAACCTGCCAGCTTTGGTGTATGTGGCCAGTGCCCTACTCACTAAGCTACCAGCACCAAGCCTAATTTTGTTTTCTTGTTGTTCATCACATCCTTTCCCTCAGAGAAAAATATATATTTGTAGTAAAGTTGAGTAGTCAATGACCCAGTGACATACACTCATGGCAAAGAATCCACTCTCTGCTTTTCTCTGTTACTTTTGTCTTGAAAGGGAATGTCGAGTGATGGTGCCCCTGTAAAAGGCAGAAGGTGAAAGGCTGAATGGATCCAGGGGGCTAGTGGCCCCAGATATTGCAATTGTACTCACTTTTATTTACTTGCTATTTTCCAGACAATGTGTCAGATTCTGAGGAGACCTGGACATCATTAGAGCATGCCCTCTGCACATTAAGACCTAAGAATCTTGTGAGGAAACAGACTTTCCTATAACTTACTGCGTAATTTACTGGTAATATGAGCTAGAGTCTACATAGACTCCAGAAATGGAGTGACTAATGGTGGGATTTTGAACATTACTCAACATATCTGACAACATAATATTCAACATCAAGTCTTCAATTACTAAGTCCTTGCATTGTGGTACTATATATCAGGGAGAAACTTTACAAATCAATGCCCTTTATTTTGCATTTCCAGAAATGTTCTTCCCTCTTACTGCCTTCCAGAAAGTTTCCAAAGAAATTGGTAAGGAGGTGTTAGATAACATCATCTCTGGGGAGCAGTTAAGAGCCTAGTACAGTGTGAAGTATTCCACACACAGTATCTACTGTAATTTTCACCCAAGTCTGGGAGTCTTCATTATGAAATTAAATAAATAAAAAATAAAATTTCAAATCCTTTATTTCTATGTTATCTACATCTATGTGCATCTTATAAGCATTTTTTAAATTTTGCTTTAACTTGAGCTTGGTAAAATCACTAACAAATTGAGAAGAGTAAGCTATTTTTAAATCTAATCAATTTCTGCTGTCTTTAGGCAAGGTGGTATTTTAAAGAGACTATTGAGATAAAGTAGTTACCTGGGTCCTTTACTGTTGATTATCCTCATGCAAATTTTCAGTAACATGGATAATATTCTGGCACCGTTGAATGATATACTGGACATTGGATTCCCTTTGCTACCTAGGAAATACCTAAGCCACCAGCTTTTGATTTCTGTCTATTGTTGCTCAGAGCATATCGGATTTAATTCTCTGGCAGTTCAATGACAGAAGAATGCTTACTCTGACCTTAGGGGAAGAGAAAGCATTTAGCTTTTTTCTCCTTTATCTTTATTAGAGATTTCCCACTGTGTAAACCTTTGGATTGTACATTGTTAACAGATGTGAGACCAAATGGGATTAACCAATTTAGCTTAATCTGAGTATATTTAGAAAGTAAATCTGAGCATATTTATAAAGTAAATTGGTTAATCTGCTGCATTAAAAGTAGTTTATTATGCTCAAATGAAATGTTAACAAATAAATGTTAATGGTGTGCCACCTAGTAGAGACAATATGGATTTGTGGGGCTGAGAGATCTCCATGTCTGGTCCTTCCCACGGCTCAGAGTTGAGCCTGGTGTTCCTATCGGAAAAGACCTCTCTCTCCAGCTTCCTAAGGATTATAGCAATACTCTCTTTCCTGACCTACTTTCCTTGAAAAGCCTTGCCTTCTCTGCCTTCTCAGGCTTCTGGTAACTGTCCTAGGAGCTGACATTTTGTATTTTGTTTTTAAATAATCTAACATCGTCTGAGCTTTTGCAAAGCTTCAGAAATGAAAAGGAGATCAACTAATTAACTTTTCACATTGGAAATGAGGAGAATGTGGAAAAATGTATAGATGCGTGATTTATATTTTGAAAACTATATTTGCTGAGTACAACTTATAACTTATCAGATGAATTCATTTGGTGTTCTAGGATTTATGTATTTCAGTGAAAGGAATATAAGGGTGTACATATGTGTTTATTATAATAAAATAATGGCTAAATAAAGGGTTAAGTAAAACCTGTGTCTGAAGTCTGAAATTCTATTTTTAAATCATTACTGGAGAGAATTGAATAAGAAGGCTTTGATATTCTTTTATTGCAGTGTATCAAAAAAATTTTTTTTTGAGACAAAGCCTCAAGCTGGGTAGAGTGCTGTAGCATCACAGCTCACAGCAACCTTCAACTCCTGGGCTCAAGCAAGTCTCCTTCCTTAGCCTCCTGAGTAGCTGGGACCACAAGTGCCCTCCACAACACCCAGCTATTTTTTGGTTGCTGCCATCATTGTTGTTTGGTGGGCCTGGGTTGGATTCGAACCCGCCACCTTAGGTGTGTGTGGCTGGTGCCTTAGCCACTTGAGCCACAGATGCCAAGCCATATCAAAATCTTTATAACATTGTAGTGCACAACTGAGAAAAAATATTGAATGCCAAATATTTGTTCTGCCATTTATGTATTCGGTGTTGGACCTAGACAGCTTATCTGACATTAGTTTTGTTGTAAGGGTTAGAAACTGTGATATTGACCAGCGTCTGTGGCTCAAAGGAGTTGGGTGCCAGCCCCATATGCTGGAGGTGGTGGGTTCAAACCCAGCCCCGGCCAAAAAAAAAAAAAAACTGAAAAAAAAAGTGTGATATTAATTTCTGATTTATAGTATAGTTTTGTGGCAAAAACCAAAAGAGGTAATAGTATCCAATATGTTACAAATGCTCAACAACCAAAAGCTAAGTTTAAAAGACATACTTTTATCTCCCTTATATTTTACACTCATCTTTTTTTCTTGTATTTTTTCCCTTATACTCACCTTTGGCCTTCACTCTTTACCTCTTGCACCTTCTAATGAGACATGATACTTGAGATGGCACATGGAGATTGAACATAGCTAAGAGTGTGGACTGTACTGGAGTGAGGTGATAAAAGGTGGGGACAGCACGAAGGAAATCTTCCCATTTTTGTTTGTTCATTTGCCTGATTGTTAGTTTATTTATTTTTTCTTATTTCAAGGAACTTAAATATAATAGCCTATTTCAATGGCTGAGAGAGACGACAAACCTCTCTTGTTATACTTGTATGCAGTATGTTGTTATGTAGACATATTACTGTAAATGTATCTCAATAGAAGCTATAATTGAAATACTTATGAAACTTTTTTGCCATCTTACTATAATTTTGTTTCAACGGGAGACTTTTTAATGATCATGTATAGTTTTATCCAAATTGGATTACATAGAAAGGAAAAATACTTAGAATATGTATAAATAATTTCTGGCTGCCACAATTGAATATAGAAATTATAATAAGTATCCTCCTCTGTGCGTATATTTAGATGGAATATACAATTCCATCGACTGTGATCCTAAACCCCCAAGTCATGAACTGGGGCTGTTAGGAAAGGTCGCACAGAGTAGGATTTGAGCAGTGGATGGAGAGCAAGAGAAGGTTTGTCTACAGCCTCTCCCCAACACTGTCGTAACTGCCTGAGATCCACCTCCTGGCAGGTCAGTGATGCCATCAGACTCTTATAAGAGTACAAACCCTGCTGTAAACTGGGCATGTGAGGGATCTAGGTTGCATACTGCTTCTTTAGAAATCGAAATGCCTTAGATTTCTAAGGACTCTAATGCCTGATGATCTGTGGTGGAGCTGAGAACATGAGCGCCCCACTTTGAATGTCATTGTCTCCAATTCACCACACCACCCCCAAATAGGAACATCAAGTTGCAAGAAAACAAGCTCAGGGCTCCCCTAGATTCTTCATGAGAGTGAGTTGTATAATTATTTCATCACATCTTACAATGTAATAATAATAGAAGTTAAGTATACAAGAAATGTAATGCATTTGACTCATTCCCAAACCTGCTCCCCACTCCACAGAAATTGTCTTTCATGAAACTTGTCCCTGGTGTCAAAATGTTAGGCACCACTGGTTTAATGTATAACCATACATAGATGGGACCAAATCAATCAATGTTCCTTTCCACCTTAAAATTTAAGGTTAAGATTTACAATTAATATAGTAATAAAAAGAAAACGAACTTCCACAGCAGAAGAGCTAGTAATTTTACAAATCTCAAGTGAAAAAGAATAGGAAGGAAAAAAAAAAAAAAGGACAACGATTTCTACTTTTGTTTTACTTTTCTTTGTTGAACTTCAGAGCATGAAATTATGTCCTTGACATATATGATATTCAATAAAAGCAGCAGACTGAAGGCATCCATATCCTGTAAACAGCAGAGCATCATTATTAAAACCAGGCGAAACATATGCTCCAAAAATGAAAGTTCTTACTTGTGCCATAACAGTCAGACTGTGTCATTGGCTAGAGTGCACTCAGAATAAACGGCTCCAGTGGTTCTGATTATGTGCCTTGACTTGGCAGCCCATTGTTTTATTAGTGCTGTGAGAAGGACCAAGCTCTTCAGATTCTCCTGACAAATGAGCTCTCTGATTTAAATAAGTGCTGAGACACTGCCTCAAAATGAAATATACAAAGTTGTTTTAATGAAAAAGTGACTTTATACAAAAATCTGTATTGTTTCTTGGTTTTATTTTTCAGCTCTTCTTTTTGTTTTTGTGGTGACCATACCACATGCAGCTTATGTAGAAAAACACTCTAAGACTGTGTTTGTCAACCTCACGACACAGTTGAACCTATAGTTAAAGTTCCATGGCACACTTACCTTATGTTGATAAAAAGTGAATATACATACTGTGCTTTAAGCTTTTCAAAATAGTTTAATTAACAATTAACAATTAACAATATTCAAAAAGGTTTGTGGCACACCAGATGAAAATCACTGCTGTAAGGGGTGGATAAAGTCATCATCATATTCTTAGCTTTCTGCTATGGAGTTTGAATGGACTTCCAAAAGAATTTGACAGATTTTTCTTACCCCATGCATTAAAAATAAAAAAAGTAGCTTCAACTTAATTTGTAGGCAATGAATTGTGCTTTGTTAACACTATTTTTTAAACATTTGAAACATTATAAAATCTGACATTTTCACTATCATAAGAACCATGAATTCAGTTGTTCAGTGATGTAGGCACTTCACATCCAAGATGTTTATGTATTCAGGGCACAGACATTGAATGAACTTCTGTATCAAGAGCAAATTATAGGGTAGCACCTGTGGCTCGAGGAGTAGGGTGCCAGCCTCATATACCGGAGGTGGTAGGTTCAAACCCAGCCCTAGAAAATTATAACCATTTTTGTTAAGGGGGAAATTATGCTTCCCCAGACATGGCATTTGATGTATCTGTCCAGAAATGCTGTTCATATTTTTCCTGTTTTGTGGTATCACTGTGTTAGTGCCTTGAAACAGGATGACGAGACTAAACCTGATCTGTTTCCTTCACTCTACTTGATGCTATATAAAAGTAGGTATGAACTTTATTGATTACATCCAATAATTCCATATCAATGTATGTAATAAAGTCCATTCCTGTTATATAAATGTGAGAGGGTTTTTTAAAAAAAAATAAATTTCAGCATAATGTGTAGGTACAGATGATTAGGTCACATTATTTGTGTTAGGTAAAGTCCAAGATGTATATGCACACCTGCACCTTCTTCACCCAGGCGGTGTGTACATACACCTACATTGCGCTCATTAGGTGGGAGCTTGCCAATCCTCTTCCCTCCTTCCCCATCCTTCCTCCTATTCCCCACTTGAATTAAATTGTGTTTTTCTGTCATGGGTATGCAGCTGTTCTTCTGCTGTCTTCAAGAATATTCTCCTTGATAAAGTATCAGGAGATATGGATACACCAATCCATACCCATCAATACCAACATGAAGCCAGTAGAGGAGAAGGGGGTTCATTTGTTTGCTGTGTTAAACTTTGGTTGGAGAATTTACAGCTGTGATTTCATGAGCCTTATGAAGAATAGATTTTAAAAATAGAATAGAATAGAATAGTTCAAAAAAGATTTGAACTGTATTGTACAATATGAATATTTAGTAAATTTTATTAATATTTATCTTGAATATCTCCAGATGCATATTTATAAAATAGTGAATTTTGATGAGATATTAGTCTCTATCCATCTTAAATTAAGTTGTAAATGTTTTATATGTTTCTAAAAGTTTTAATAGTAAATAACTACAAATATTTCACTCTTTCTTGCTCAAACTGATTCATCAAAATGATTGAGATGTTAACTATGTATTTGATAAGCATTATCAAGAGACTTTAAGTGGGATTTTACCATAGATGTAATTGGTTATGACATCAATCATATACAGCCTTCATAAGAGCATCTATGTAAGTGACAAGTAAAGTACATTGATGAGATATGAGGTGAGATGGTATTTATTTTCAGTGGTAATAAATATCTAAAATCATGTGCCCACAAATCCCGAAGAGGAAATAATATATTAAATTTGCATTCTGAAGAAATTCTCTTTCTTTCTCTCTTTCTTATGAACACCACATCTACATTCAAAAGCCCTGTTAAAGATATTTCATAGAGCTTTGATACTGGTTGAAGAGGTTCAGCAATAAAATTTCACCAAATTACCAATTCAAAAAAACTCCACAAATCCCCAGTAAAAAAACTTCAACTTTAATACACTGTCTTTGTGCCATTTTAAGATTTACAGAGTAGTCATTACCCAGATCTACAGCCAAACCTAATCCTGAGTCTTTTAACAATCGCCTCATAATGCAACCAGAAAGATCCATGGTGACCCATACCATCCTTGTTCCCTAATTACAAGTTAAAGGGGAGTGCTTTTGGTAGCTTGATTTACTTACTCTGAAACCAAAATATTTTGTGAAAGGAATTTCACTGAGTGGGGACTGAGACATGAACGAAGCTGCGTCAGCTGAATTACCACAGTTTGTTCCCATTGAGTAGTGAAACTGATATTAGAGCAATTTGTGGTTGCCATTTATTCATTGCCATATGTGTATTTTTTTTTTGTATATATCTTGTTGATTTTTTTTTTTTTGATGACGACAGTGATTTTAATATCAACATCATTCTTAAAGAAATTTGCAGAATGCAAAGTACCTGGATTTTTTCTGTTTTAGAGTAATGGAATTGAATTACTTTCTTCCTTTGTGAAATGTAAATGTGTTTAACTTTTCTCACTAATTTGGTGAGGGCCTTAAATAAGTGCTAACAATCTTTATCCTAAACTTTAGGCAAAGTGGACAAAGACTTTTTAAGCTTTTGTTCAACTCTACCCCTGATCCACCCAATGCAATACTTCAAATTAAGGCACCCTACTCACAGCTTCCTTTCCTTATTCTAACCATTTTTCTCCCTTAAAAATGATCGCATTCTAATATTATATATGATTTATTTGTTGTATGTAGTACCTTGTTTATTTTCTGGGGATTGCTACATTATAAGGGCCAGCATAAAAGTCTTAAAAAATTGTTTACTGACATATTCCAGGAACAAAGAAAATTGCCAGATACACCCACTATATAGTGATCAATGAATATTTGTAAAATAAGTAGGGGGGCAGTTAGTAGTTAGAAAAGAGAGAGTGAGAGAAGAGGAAGGAAGGAAGGAACGGATGGAGGGAGGGAGGGAAGGAGGGAGAGAGAAGGGAAAAGGGAAGGGAAGGGAAAAGAAAACCCTAGCAAATCTTTTGTGGGTATATTTGTCTTGATTTTTTTCTTACAAATATTTGTATACAGAAGTAAAATTAAAGAATATTAATTAACAATTGGGAAATGTGTCAGGGATGCTTTGGTTAAATACATTTTCTTTTTTTTTTTTTTTTTTGAGACGGAGCCTCAAGCTATCCCCCTGGGTAGAGTGCCATGGCATCATAGCTCACAGCAACCTCCAACTCCTGGGCTCAAGCGAGTCTCCTGCCTCCGCCTCCCAAGTAGTTGGGACCACAGGCGCCCG
>CAUYQV010158279.1:0-20627 GCA_963574575.1 Galagoides demidoff | reverse complement strand
TTCCAGAAAATTGCAGTAAGGGGATCACTTCTCTACTCAATTTACTAGATCATCTCACACTGATATCCAAACCAAACATGTTACAAGAAAAGAAAATCTACTGTTTTACTCTGTTCTGTGTTGCCCTACTGGAATACCTGGAGAAAAGAAAAAGGAAGGAAGGAAGGAAGGAAGGAAGGAAGGAAGGAAGGAAGGAAGGAAGGAAGGAAGGAAGGAAGGAAGGAAGGAAAGAAAGAAAGAAAGAGAAAGAGAAAGAAAGAAAGAAAGATGGTTTATTTGGCACGTGGCTCTGCAGGCCATCCAGAAACATGGCATATGCATTTTCTTCACTTCTAGCAAGTGCTTTTGTGCTTCATCAAAACATCGTAAAGTCCAAGGGGAAGTAGGCAATGGACTATGAGAATACAAATAGTACTTTTGCTTCATAAAAACCTATTCTTCAGGCATAATCTATTTCTTCTATAATCAATTTCATTTTTCAAGTGTATAAACTCACTATCTCAAGGACAGGGCCAAGCCTTTCGTGAGGAACCATGACTCAAATGCTTCCTGCTAGTCTGAACATCATCACAGCTGGGATCAAATTTTAACATGAGTTTTGACATAGATAAACAAAATATACCTAAACCATAAAAACTTCAGATCAATTTCTCTCATGATTTTAGGGCCATAAAAATCCCTACCAAATAAGAATGTCACCAACTGAGAATGAAAGGGGTTATGAGTTAATGTAATTTGATTAACAAATCCCAAGCAAAATCCCAGTAGATAGGTCAGGGTTGAAGATCATCTCTTAATAAGATTAATTACACTACTTTCTGAGATTAGAACCATTTCCCCAGGAGCACTCATCATCTCAAGTTGGGAGTGCGCTCACAGTGTTAGATAGATCTGTTGGAGCATATAGCTGGAGAGAGATCTATCAAACTTTTTCTTCTTACAAACTGCACATTGGGATTAGAACCAGAATATTATGAAGAGAAAAACTTCTGGTCTTGTTGATCATTGAAAAACAAATAAATTTACTGGTGGCTTGGTGTATATTTCTAATCTCTGTCAACAATATGATAATGATTTTGCAATGGACAGAGATTCATCTCTGCAACAGATAGTGACATAATATTAGATGTTGGCATCACTTCTAAAAATCCAAAAATAATTGAAAGCCACCATTTATAACCAGGAAACTTATTGATATCAATTTATAATTCATTAGACTCCAAATATTAATACTGTTTTGACATTTGATATAATAATCTGAGGAAAATTCATGAAAATGCATCATTTTAAACATTGCTTACATTTTGTTCTGTAAATAACGTCATCCAGCATGTACACTCTGTCATTTTATAATTTCTCCTTCCTTTTTTAGGAAACCTGTGGAATATATCTTCATGTTTATGTATAAGAAGGATTTCTACAGATTCTTTGAACAGCATGGGAGCCAGAGTCCAGTCACTTCTTTCTAGTCTTTTTCCTCTTGCTCTGTGATAATTTCATTGCCAACTAACTGCTCTAGTGACATCTACATGTATAATATCCATTATCTGTCCCAACCCTCAAGATTTCAGCCAGAACATTCCCACTGGTTTTTAACAGCTGTGGGATCATTGGTCATTTGAAAATGGAAATTTACCATATTACCTCACTTTGACTAAATATTTCTCAATTATATCTCTTACTTTATAGAGCACTTTGAATCATAAATTTCATGTATCCTGCCAGAGCACTGCATGAACAGCTATTTGTGATACATCTGTTGTTTTGGCAGACCTAGAAATCATTTTCTTTTTTTAAAGGATAAAGACACCTAGCATCATAGCAATTCATATGATCTAAGCTGACAGTGTCAGGTGTGACTTACACTAGATTATCTGTTTTATTCCATCCATGCAAGCACACACATCAGTACAAGATAAGGCAAAAGACCCAAGTGGGTTTATCCAAAACAATCCACCTTGGGATTTGGGGGTTTTTTTTTAGAATTTTAGTGAAAGGAGAACCTTGTTGTCGAGGTTCAGAGCTGACAGAAACTAGATACCATTGAAGCCATCTTGTTTTTTTTGTTTTGTTTTGTTTTGTTTTTGTTTTGTTTTTTTGAGACGGAGCCTCAAGCTATCCCCCTGGGTAGAGTGATATGGCATCATAGCTCACAGCAACCTCCAACTCTTGGGCTCAAGGGAGTCTCCTGCCTCCGCCTCCCAAGGAACTAGGACCACAGGCGCCCGCCACAAGGCCCGGCCATTTTTTGGTTGCAGCCATCATTGTTGTTTGGTGGGCCTGGGCTTGGGGATTCGAACCCACCACCTTAGGTGTACATGGCTGGTGCCTTAGCCGATTGAGCCACAGGTGCCGAGCCATTGAAGCCATCTTGTAATGAGCAGGACAATGCAATAAAATTCTAAGCTAAGCAATTACAAAAGAATCAATCCTTGATTTCATCACTGAAATCCTGCATGCAATCATGCCTGGATTGTCCAAGTAGGTAAGTCAGTTATTTTATTTTATTTTATTCTACTTTATTTTACTTCACTTAATTCAATTTCTTTTGTTCTTATTTTATTTCATTATTTTACTTAGGAGAGTTTGATTTTGCTTCTATAGCTAACAATTTAAATATACTAACATTTACTTTTTCATTATGCCTTGGCAACATAGGCCACCTCATCTTTCTCATCTTCAGTGTCTTTTTGAAACCTGCCCCAATTTCTCCATACTTTTCTCTCTCCAATGTGCCTACTGAATCATTGATTTTAATTCAAATTATTATTTCCTCTGTGGGTGAGAAAAAATAGATGTTTGGGTTTTCCATTATGTATCTGAACTGGCCGATAATTCCAGCTCAAAAAACAATAATAACTTTTAAATTTAGTTCATGAATTCACTAGCCATTCTACTCATTAAGGTGACTCTGCTGGTTGTATATTCATAATCATCTTTAACAAGCAAAGGTTTTAAGGCCAATTAAATCAGTGCCTATTGGCATCAATGAGTTTGTTTAATGTGAAACAGTGCATTTCTCATAGTTTAGCCATTGAGCCCAATGATGTATCCCTACCACCTTATTGGAAATTTTTCTGTGTACATCATCAGATTTATACTGATAAATGCTGCCTTCCCCTTTTCCAGCCGGTCCTTTTCTCTAACTCTGGACCAGTTAGTTGTGCCCTCACTACTGCTTTTTCATAACAATCTAACTTCTCTTTTGTGTGTATTCATTGTACAATAAAAATGCTGTGGATTGGAGTAAGTGATGTGGTAAAGCTATCCCATACTGAGAGATGATTACTAAATTTTCAAACCTTGCAAACAAATCTATGTTTTATTTGTATACAATCAGGGTTAAACATAAATTGTTATGTATCATCTGTAAATAAGGCACTGTAGGAATCACTGGGAAACTGTCTACACACTCAGACAAAAATTACAAAGGCAAAATTGACCTGATATAACTATTTTGAAACTCTGGACTTTATTAAAGGCTTTCAACTTGGATGGTGAAGTGTGGCTAATTTTAGTTAATTATGGTGATACAGGACTGGTGGTGCCCCAGCCAGCTCAGCTAAGCTGGTCTGGAGGACCAGCCGCCTCCACCTTAGCGGTGTTGGTGCGGAAGCTGCCAGCAGAGGAACCAGCGAGCCAGAGCTGAGGCAAGGTCGGGGGAGAGTCCCTCCCCAATGGAGTAGCCAAAGGGACCAGACAACTTCTGGGGAGACACCAGTACCTTGGTGTCTCCTTCCCCTTTACACTTATGACTAAATATGGAACCCCCATTTCCTATGCCTAGGTCAATTTTGTGTAAGTTTCCTAGGCCTCAGTTCCATGAATGGACTGTGTTCATTATTTAGTACATTCATTCACCTTGACCCAGCAGAAGAAACTGTGTCCATTAATTTCCTGGCCTTATATAGAAGGAACCCATGCACCTATATATGCCGCTAAAGGGAGAGAGATGGAGAGAGAAAATGGAGAGAGCTTTTCTCTCCTGACTAGGGTTTTCTCTCCCTATCATGAACTTTAGTGTTTTTGTATTTTTTTCTGTAAATAAATTTGTCTTGCCACTGATATGTGGTCTGTGGATTTATTTTTGAAATCACCAAGACCAAGAACCTAAAAGTCCAGGATCAGATTTGGTGAGGCATCCAGGAGACAAGACGAAGTTCTGGTATCAACAGCAGCATCTTTTATGCCCATTTGACAAAGAAAATCCCAGGTACTGATGGCTTTACTAGTGATTTCTACCACAAGTTTAGATAAAAACCAGCACCCTTCCTTCTCAAATTTTTCTGAATAAAAAAATTAAAGAGCAGAGAACACTTTTTACTCATTCTCTTAGCCAGCAATATTGATAATTTAAAAGACAATATAAGTAAACTACAGATCAGCATCCTTTATTAATATTTTTGCAAAAATCTTTAGCAACATACAAACAAACCAAAATAAATTTTGCAGCATTTTAGAAAGATGATATACACCCTTGCCAAATGTAATTTTTTCCTAAAATTAAAGGATAATCCATAAAAGTTGATCAATATAATATACCACAATAACAGAACGGAAAAAAATGAGACATGGTGATTTCAATTGACGTAGAAAAGATATTTGAACAAATTCAAAACTATTCCATAATAAAACAATCAATGAAATGTGAATAGAAAATAAATTACCTCAACATTATGAAAACATCGCAGTGAGGCTAAGATGGCAAACTATAAGCAGCCATTCAAGTTACAAGCTCATCAAAAATTGTTGAAATACCAGATAAGGAATAAGGAGTATGTATGTCAAGTAAGATCAATGGGATTGACAAGAAAGGTGAAAAACCAATACAAAGAACCCCTCTACTCCCCCCTAATAAAAGATCAGCATATAAATAAAAAATTCATGATAGTCCAGGCAAGGTGAGGTGACTCATGACTATAATCCTAGCACTCTGTAAGGCAGAGACAGGTAAGGCAATGCTTAAGCTCGGGGGTTCAGGCCATAGTGCATAAGAGTGAGATCCCTAGCTCTGATAAAATAGCTGTCTTTTGTTACCCAAATTTCTTTCTTCAGTAGGTCCTTGGTCTTGGGGATTTGAAATATGAACCCATTTAACCATTATTAGATCAGTGGTAAGATAAGATTTATTAGACAGATAACACCAGAGCTCCTAGCAGAAGGAAAGATTCAAGTTAGAAAATCTCTACCTGAGTTCTTTGTCTAGGGGACTTGTCTAGTCCTTGTCACAATGGATCTTTTGTAGTTACATTTGGCCTGGACTTGGTAACAAATGAAAGGATATAGTCCTTTCTGCTCAGGCAAGGCACATGGGTGCATTGACAAACAGTCCATTCAACTAGGGGCAAAGTGAATGAGTCATTCCAAGTTGCCCAGGCCTAGGAAAAGGGGTGGAGGTGAACCCTGTATCACCCCGCTGGCCTGTGTAATGCTCTCAGGGGAGTAGTGCAGCCAGAAGAGGGTGCTCTAGGTTCATGGGTGGTTCTGGGGTTGGCAAGGGCAGCAGCAGGGCTGTGATCTTTCTCAACTAGGGAGCCACAGGCTTCAGTCAAGCTCTCCCTTTCTACTGCACTTGGTTCTCGAGCTCTCACTTCCCTGCATCCTGCCTCACCAACAACACTGGGACATGGCCATGCAGAAGGAGAGGCAGGTCCCCCGGGTGGGCTGGTGTGACCCAAGCCAGGGCACCACCTGCCCTTTATCAGTTATGGCAGATGCCTATAGTCCCAGCTACTCAGGAAGATGAGACAAAAGGATTGCCTGAGCCCAAAAGTTTGAGGTTGCTGTGAGGTATGATGATGAGACAGCAGTCTACCCTTGGGCAACAATATCTGTCTCCAAAATAAGAGAGAGAGAAAGAGACAAAAGGAAGGAAGGAAAGAATGAAGGAAAGATGGATGGACTCACAACAGAGATAATATAAGAATAATATAACAAAATTTATGAAAATGAAAGTCACTTAAATGTCAAGATACAGTACAACTTTTTAGAAACAGATTAGATCAAACAGAAGAGTTTGAAGACAATCTTTTTGAATTAACTCAATCAAAAATGTAGAAAACAGAATCAAGAGGAATGAACATTCTTTCTGTGAAATAAGAGATTATATAAAATGAGCAAACACAAGCATCCCTGAAGAGACACATATATCCCTGAAAGAGAAGTCGGAAGAGCACAAAGCATGGAAAACTTATTTCAGGAAATATTAGAAGAAAATTTCCCTGATATTGCCAGATATTTAGATATCCAGATAAGGCTTTTTTAATTGTGAGATTTTTTAAATTAATATGTACATCTTGCTACTCATTGGTGTGTTCTGAATTTCTATCTTTACCTAATTCAAGCATGGGAGAATATGTGTTTTCAAAAATTTATCCATGTCTTCTGGATTTTCTGGTTTGCATGCACAGAGGTATTCACAAAGTCTAGGATGATATTTTATATTTTTATGGTATCAAAGTATCGTCTTTTTCTTTTGTGATTGAACCTATTTGAATGCTTTATCTTCTGTTTCTGGCTAATGTAACTAGTGGTCCATGGATTTTGTTTACCCTTTGAATGAACCTACTTTTTATTTCATTAATCCTTTTTTTCCCCTTGGTTTCCATTTTGTTTTGATCTGCTCTGTTCTTTGTTATTTCTTTTCTTTTGCTAGCTTTGAGGGGTTTTTTTGTTTGTTTGTTTTTTTTTGTTTTTTTTTTTTTGCTAGCTTTGAGTTTTGATTCTTCTTTCTATAGTTCCTTGAGGTATGTCACTAAGTTATTACTTTGTGATAATTTCTGTGTTTTTGGTGTAGACAATTAATGCTACGAACTTCTTTGTCAGCACTATTTGCTATCACCCAAAGATCTGGGGAGCTTGTGTTGCCTTTGTGGTTCAATTTGGAAAACTTGATTTCTTTTTTGATTTCATCATTGACTCAAGGATTAATTAGCAGCAATGTGTTTAACTTTGATTTATCCGTGTATTTATGGAGTTCCTCTAGAAATTGATTTCTAGTTTTACTCCACTATGGTCTGAGAAGATATGTGGTTATGATTTTGACTTCTCTGAATTTTCTGAGGATCGTTTTGTGACCTAACATATCATCTATTTTGGAAAATGTCCTATGGCTATGGTAATAATGTATATTATGCAGTTTTTGCAGATGGGAATTTTAAAAGAAAAAAATAAAATAAGACTTATTAAACTCTGTTATGCTTTTCTATGATGAGACTTACCATAACCTCCAACTTCATTTTATTAGCTGTCTCTTTAAGTCATACTACACTTCAGCCATGTATGCATTATTGTATACTTTAAACAGAGTTCTCTCCTATCTCAAGTTTTTTGAGATGTCTATAGTACCTAATGGCATAATACTCCTTTTGTCAAGGTAGGACATTTATATAACTTAGAATTTAACTTAAATTTGTCTTCTTAGAATTTCTCCACTATACCAAAAGATATACATATACCAGTAATTCTGTAAATTTTATAGACTAAAATTATTATTTTTTTCTATGTTATTCTTTCCCAATTTGAATTTAGGCTTCAAAGTCCTGGAATTACATCACTTATTTCCAAGTGCATATATCAAATATGTAGCTTAGCTTCTCACTAAAGTAATATTAAATTATATATAACTGTTTGTAGAATAAATAAATATTTCATTTTTGATATTCCAATAATTAATATGAGGTATATTTATAGATCTGTGTAATTTTTATAATCATTTGAATTAAGTATCATTATTTGAGCATGCCCATTTATGCTTCCATTGTATAAATTCTAATTCTGCATTGTTTCTCAAGTGAGTGCTAGTCCTTGAGAATTTTCAGTGCTTCTGTCCTTATTTAATCCACTAGTGTATTTTACCCTACTGAGAGCAGAAATAGCCTTTAATATAAATTTTCTTTAGTAACATCAATATGTCCAATTTAGCAAATCTCTCTTGGCATGATTCCATTGTTCAAAGTCCTTTAAATTTTTTTATCAGGTAAAGTTGGCATGATTCACCTCTCTGGCATGAAGTCTTATACATTTCAGAATCAATTTTCTTTCCCATATTTAAGTTCCCTAATTAATTTTCACTTAATTATGCACCCCAAATATCTTAATTTATATTCCCTTTACTGTCCAGTCAAATCCTTCAATTTCCCATCTATGCTCTTTTTCTCATTGCATTTGCTGTGCCTAGCTCTTTCAGGCTTCCTCTTCTCAAGGTGAGACATTACTGAAGGACCATTTGAAATGTCAGTATTTCCATAAAGGGTTTTCTGATCTTCCTAAACGAGATAAAACTTAGGTTTTTAATATAGCAATATTATACTTCATTTTGGCTTTTAACTTATACAATTTTCCATTATCTTCTGTTTATTAGTATAATTCAGGTGGATGTGCAATGTTTCACTAATTATTATTTCAGTCATGCTGCCTCATACAAGTATTGGGGAACAATACCATTAAATAAATGCTAATCAAATTTAATTAAAAGGTTTATTTAGTTTTTTCAAGTTAGACATAAAAGTGAAATTAGTGGTAATATCTCAACAGAGAAGGCTTAAATTCCTGGCAAATTTTGGAAGACATTAACAGAAAATTGTTTAGTAATTTACAGTAAAATTGTTTACTGACTAGAACGATAGCAAGTGAATTATAAACTTTAACTGAAATGAATTTATATTCAGAGTATATATTTGAAGTTTTGTAAATCAGGCCTCAGTTGAGCAGAGTATTTATTATAAATATTTATGTCCTTTCCATTTTTGTTTTCAAATAGATTAACACCGGTGGTATACCAATATGATTAATTGGGAAGATTGCAAAATATTGACTTAACTAGTACCCTAATCCTTAGGAAGACATTCTTTACTATGAATACGAAGCATGAACTTTACACAATTTATGTAGAAACAACTTAATATTCATCATCATCCAAAACACAATTAAAGTAGTGAAGTTTTGTGAAGAATATTCCAAAATTATTTAAGTAAAAATGAGTTAATAGAATAGAAATAAAATTGGTAAAATGCAGAAAAATGTTTCTCATATATTTAAACCAAATAATTCTGTTTAAATATGAAATGTAACTGAATAATAATAATGAAAGATATTCTGGTATAAGTAATCATTTTTTATTTAATTTTTTGAAAGTTCCTAAGATCATTTAATATCTAAGGTTTGCTGGGATAAGGTTAGGAGAAATATAGAAAATAAAATAGAACAAGGTATAGGACTTTTTAAGCTCTAAGTGTAAAATCTGGAAGCTCACTTTTACTGTCCATTTTTTCATGATTTTATCATAAATAACAATGACAGCAACAGCAATTATAATACTCAATATGTTAGTGTATGGTCAAAGTTGCTTGGGCTTTCTCACCCATGATCTATTATGGGAAGAGATAATGGTGGCCAGGCTTTCTTACACATAGGAAACACAGTTGTTTGGGTTTTCTCACCATTGGGATAGTGCATGTGTCCCTAAATAGCACTCAATGTACTCAATGGTGTACACTGGATTCTTCCTTCTTCATTTTGTCGTGCTTTACCAAGAAGAATGTGTTCCACCTCCACTCAGGTAAATATAAAAGATTTAAAGTCTCAATCTCCTTTAATGACTGAATAGTATTTCATGGTATACTTATACAGCTTGTTAATCCATTCCTGAGTTGGTGGGCATTTGGCGATTGGTGGTTGTTTTTCACATTTTGGTGACTGTAAATTGAGCTGCGGTAAACAGTGCAAATGTTCTTATGATAAAATGAATTTTTTTCTTCTGGATTGATGCCTAGTAGGGGGAGTACAGGATTAAATGGGATGTTTAATTTCAATTCTTTGATAATTCTCCAAACTTCTTTCCATAGAGGCTGTATTAGTTTGCAGTCCCACCAGCAATGTAAAAGTGTTCTCTTCTCTCCACATGCACGCCAGAATCTGCAGCTTTGAGATGTTGTGATGTGGGTCATTTTCACTGGGGTTAGTGATATTTCAGGGTGGTCTTGATTTGCTTTTCTCTGATGATTAGGGACCATGGATATTTTTTTAAATGTTTGTTAGTCATTCATCTGTCTTCTTTAGAGAAGTTTCTATTCATGTCTTTTGTGATATATGGGATTGTTGGCTCCTTTTTGGTTGATTAATTTGAGTTCTCTGTAGATCCTAGTTATCAAGTTTTTGTCCAATTCATAATGGGCAAATACCTCTTCCCATTCTGAAGGTTGACTATTTGCTTTGGTTGGTGTTTCCTTAGCTGTACAAAAGCTTTTCCATTTAATTAAGTACTATTTATTTATGTTTATTGTTGTTACAGTTGTCACAGAAATCTTATTCTTAAAATATTTCCCCAGGCCAATATCATCAAGTGTTTTCCCAAGATTTTAATTGAATATTTTTATTGTTTCATGCCTTAGATTTAAATATTTTATCTATCTTGAATCAATTTTGTGAGTCCACTTTCAGACTTTTACATGTCATTATCCAGTTCTCCAAGCACCATTTATTGAATAGAGATTCTTTCCCCAGTGTATCTTCTTGTTTTGTTTATCAAAGATTAGGTGGCTGTAAAATGTTAGTTTCATAATTTTCTTTGTCAGTAGTTTTACATGAGACCCACACTTCTGTCTCCTTGAAGTTTTCCTTCTAGGAATGTCACCTGATTCTCCTGATGAGGATCAAGGAAAGAGACTTTCCTTATTCTGGAAGAGGGAGGAGAAGAATAATAATCGTTGTGAAACATGTCCACAGTCTTCTCTATAACAAAAGGAATGGTAGTACAAGGAAATGTTGTTTTCTGGAGTACAATTCTGAAATTTCATCTAACTGAGGGAAGAAAATTGATCCCTATTCTATCTTCCTGTTGAAAGTAAGGGGCAACAAAAATCAGGTCTTCAGGGAAAATAAGGGGGAATGTTGTAATCATCATAGTCATGGAATGTCCATGTCTCCTATATCCTACTACCATGTCATCATGACTTCCGCGTCATAATGTTTTACCACAGAGTGTCAAATAGGCTCAGAAGGAGTACTAAAAAAATGCAGGGAAAGAGGGAGAAAAAACAAAGTCATTAGAGGATAAAATATTTTAAATTATCATTGTTGATAAATTAACAATATTTTAATGACAGACACCAAATTACATATCTAGGAAGCCCAAAGAACACCAAGCAGAATAAAACCAACACAAAAATACTAAAACAAAACAATCAAAATAAAAAACAGAAAAAATACAATACATGGAAGTATATTTTATTCACACTGCATAAAAACAAAGACCAATCAGCTATCTTGGGGTGAAAAGTAAAAACAAAACAAAACAAAACAAAAACCCTTAAGTATAGTAGCAAATATCAGAATTGTAGTGAACATCTAATCCAAATCCTTGGATTTAAAAAAGTTTAATTAAATACATAAAGTGTTGAAAAATGACCAAACTAAAATTGTGTACCTAGCAAAATCATGAAAAAGAAAGAAAAGATTTTCTCAAATTTTTGAGAAAGTTTCCACAACTGAAGGAGTTCATTGCCAGAAGATCTGCCTTGAAGGAAATAGTAGAAAAGAATCATGTCAGGGAGAAGGACAAGGAGATAGGTGATCAAGGTGATCTGCATGAGGAAAGAAAGAGCATCAACAAAGGATGGGTGAAGGTAAAATACGTAAAACACAGTTTTGTCTTTAATTGGTATAAAAATTTATGCAGTAATGATACTGCATCAAATAAGTATAATTTATATATATCTGAGTAATATGGATGACTGCAGAGGCATAGGAATAAGGGGAGGAATTGCTATAAGGTCAGTCACATTATAAAGGAATTCCCTGCTATGCCAGTAGGATGATTAAACAGTATAATGTTATTTAAAAGTAGATTTGATTATTTGAAAACATAATTAATGATGGATACTGTCTAAAAGACACATGTAAAAAGAAGTACATGCACTAAGACAATGTATATACTAAGCATTATTAAAACATTATTAATATACTTAATAGACATACATTAAGCATAGACACATGTTCTAAAACATTTAAAAAGAGGTCTAAACATTAAGTATATTCACATAAATGACAACTATATAATATTATATTAGAATTCAAAAAAGGCCATAAAAGGGCGCAAAAAACGAATTGAATAAATGTATAACTTACATTTTACTATTCACTAGGTCAATAGTGACTTTAAAAATAAATCCTATAAATACACATACTAAAATACAAAGTTTTCGAGTGTGGAAATATTTGCACACCCACATTCATGTTATCGCTATTTACAATAGTGATGCTATGAAACTTAAGTGCCCATCCGTGGGGAGTGGGTGCACAATGGAACACTAAACAGCCCCTCAAAAGTGATTTCTGTTATTTGTGATAGTATTCATGAACCCCTGGAAGACATTTTGCTAAGCAAAATAAGCCAGACATAGAAAGAGAAGTTTTCTCAGATCTTATTTATATACTGAATCTAAAAAAAATGAAGAGATAGAAGCAAGAAGAGTGGTGGGTACCAGAGGGTGGGATTGGGCACCATGGGGGAAATGGGAGAGGTTGGTCAAAGGTACAAAGTTTGAGTTAGACAAGAGGAATAATTTTAAGTAATTTATTGCCTATCATAAGACCCACAGTTAATAACAAAACATTTCATACACGTATTTCAAAATTCCTAAAATAGATTTTAAACATTAGCTCTACAAAAAATAAAGAGTTGAGGTGATGATAAGTTAAGTTACTATTTATACAATGTATACATAAACCAAAACATCAAACTGTAACACATAAATATATACAATAAAATTATAGCATAACATAATTATGTGTTGATTAAATTGGCACATTTTATATATAATGATTCAGACAGACCAAACGTAAAGGGATGGAAAAGAAGTATGAAGGAAACAGGAATGAAAAAAAAAAAAAAGGCTGGAATAGCTAAGGTAAATTTCCCAAAAAGCAGATTTCAAGGAAGATTAGCAGGGACGACCAGGAGCTTCATATTGTGTTAAGGTGGTGGATTCTCCGTAAGGTGTAATGACTCTTACTGTGTATGCACCTACCACCAAGGGGTCAAATATGTGAGACAAACCTGAAAAAAACTGCAAAAAGACAAACCCACATTTGAAGAATTAAGTATCTTTTTTGTTGTTGTTGTTAGCTGATAAATCAAGCAATCTGAAAGGATATGCCTGACCTAAAAAATCATATTAATCAAGTTAATGTAACTGATATTTATAAAATACTTTCAACTGTAAACAGCAGATTATACATTCTTCTTAAAGTCATAGGGTGCATTTACCAACTACAGTACATTCTGAGCTATAAAGTACACTTTAATACATTTAAATGAATATAATTCATGCAAAATATGCTATCAGAACACGATGGGATTGAAAATTGAAAATTTCAATTTTCGTTTACCAACTACACTACATTCTGAGCTGTAAAATACACTTTAACAAATTTAAATGAATATAATTCATGCAAAATATGCTATCAGACCACCATGAGATTGAAAGTTGAAGATTTCGGTAACAGAAAAATTCAGGAAAATTCTCAAATAGCATAAGTTAAATAAGGCACTTACTCAAGAAAAGTGTTTAAAAATATATGAATACATGAAAATGAATATATTACCTAAAAATTTCAGATGCAGTGAAAGTAGTGCTTAAGTAAACATTTATGAAAACTAATTGCCCACATCAGTAAAAAACAACAATATGAAAACAATAATCTAAGCTTCCATCTTCAGAAAGAAAAGGGAATGGAATTTCAGCAAATATCAAGCATCAAAAAGTAATATTCAGAATTAAGGCAGTAATCAGTATGATAGAAAACAGTAAAACAGCAGGGAAAATCAGTAATCCCAAAATGCAGTTCTAGCCAGGCTATCCAGGGTAAACAGATAGGAGATGTGACACAAGTGATAACAACAGAAATAAAAGTGGGATCATTACCATTGATATTATTGTTGCTGTAGACATTAAATAGATAATAAAGAAGTACTATCAAAAATTTAGTTCCCACACATTTGTTAACATAGTTGAAATAGAATACTTCCTTAAAGATTCAAACTACTAAAACTTACACAGGAAAAAATGAATAACCTCAATTGTGCTATATTGATGTAAATAATTAAATGAATAACTACTTCGAAAAAGTAAGTAGATTATTTCACTGTTGAGTTTTTTTTATTAAATCATAACTGTATACATTAATGCATTTATGGGGTATGATGTGTGGATTTTATATAGAATTTGGAATGCTTACATCACACTGGTTAACATAGCTTTCACCTCATATACTGATGTAGAGTATAAATGTCTTCGTTGTTGAGTTCTAATAAACATGTAAGGAGAGTCATAAGATATTCTTCACAATCCTCCCCACAAAATAGAATTAAAGGGAAAATTCCTTAACCTATTATAGGTACCAATGTAATATCACTACTATACACAAATAAAAATATTACGAGAAAGGAAAACCTTATATGAATATATATACAGCATTTAAAAAAGATGGAGACTTCATCTCTTTTATGTCTACATAGATGGAACTGGAAAATGCTCTTCTTAGTAAAGTAACTCAGGAATGGAAAAAAAATATCCAATATACTCAGTACTACTATGAAACCAATTTATAATCACTCACACTTTCATGTCAGAGGGAAATCACAACTGTAGCCCAGGACGAAGGAGGGAAGAGGAGGAGGATGGGAAGAGAAGGGGGGTGGTTCAACAGAGGGAGGGTTAATGGTGGGACCACATGTATGGAGCATACTGCAAGGGGACAAGTCAAATCTATCAACTGTTGAACACAAAGGTCTTACCACTATTGATTGAGTAAATGATGTGAAAGCTATGTTAATCAGTATGATGTAAGCACTCCAATTTGTACAAATTATCAACACATTGAATCCCACAAAGGCATAAATCTATTCATGATCTATCTATATATGACTTAATAAAAAATAAATATAATAAAATACGAAATTCTCCAAAAAATAAAAACGAAATGACAAATCTACCTATAGAATTAAGTATGCAACAACCAACTGGAATATATACTAAATATACAAGACAAATTCAACAATAAGTTAACCAGTATAATCTACCATATCAAACTATTGATAAAAATAAAATTATCATATAATTGCCATAGAAAATGTGTTACATAATCCAATACCCATTCTTTATATACATTTTCAGCAACTTAGGTATAGAGAGAAACATTCTCAACTTCATCAAGAATATATGTTTGAAAAATCCTGACATAATCCATAACAGTGGGAAAATGGACACTACGTCTAAAAATGGAAGCAGGACCGGGTTGTATTCCCTTCCTACTCCTATTCTACCTCATATTCCTGAAATAAAATAAGTAAAAAATAAGTTATTAAAATGTGTTTAGATTTTTAAAAGAGGAAATAAAAGCTATCTTTGTTCTCAGATGGCATATTGTTTATGTAGAAAATCCCAAGGACACACTCACAGAACTAATATGCAAAGCATAGCAAGATAGCAGAATAAAATATCCAATATTAATGAATAAAATTTATTTTTTTCTGCATAACAGAAATGAAAAACTGAAATGTAAAATGAAAAATAAGTATTATTCCTAATAGTTACACCAAAGCAGCGAAAATGTTTTGAAGTACTTAGATATAAGTATTAAAAAAAATAGAGGTTCTATATGCAGAAAACTACAAGAACTGATGAAAGAAACCAAAGAGTACTAAAGAAATAACAAAAGATTTTAAATGTTGTGCACAGATTCAAGAGAATTTAAACAAAATGTCCAGCAAGTTATTTTGTAGATATGAAAAATTTTGATGATAAAATTAGCTGAAGAGGAAAAGGAAATAGGATCCCCTTGGTACAATACTAGAGAATAACAAAGTTGGAAGATTCACACTCCAAACTTTAAGGTTTAACTATAAAGCTTCAGTAATCAAGAAGTTTTGTGTTGTGAAATACAAATGGTATTTCAAACTAAATACCAACAATCAATGACATAGTCCAGAAATAAATACACATGCACAATTGATTTTGACAAAAAAATGAATTGTCTTTATAATTCATTTAAGAAAGCATAGAAAAAACAAACAGAAAATAATAAAAAAGAAAAAAGAAATCATAGGTCTTTTCCACAAATGATTCTGGAAAAAATTGGAGAAACATATTAAGTTAATTAATTATTTTTCTAAACTAGTCACAGACTTTATACCTTTTACACAAAAATTAAAAATGGTTCATAGTTCTAAATGTAAAAGGCAAAACTAAAATACTGTTACAAGAAAACATAGGAGACACTATACATAACTTCCAGTTTGTGATAAAATTTTTCATAAAACAGCAAATGCACAATCTATACAATGTAATATAAATAATTTGGATTTTATTAAATTAAGAACTTTTGCTCTGGAAAGCTGTGGTTATGAGAATGAAGATGCCAGCACACTTTGGAAGAAAATATTTGTAAAATATGCTTAGGCCTTGGGCCTCTAATACACAAAGAGCTCTTAAAATTAAAAAGTAAAAATAAAATAATACAAATAGTACTTTGTAATTATAACCACAACTATGAATTAACTATTCATGAGCACATGCCATAAACGGAGGAGAAGTGACAAAGATCCATGGGGAATTCCACACAACTGATATAGATACTTCTCTACCAAAGAGGTGCAACAGTACTCAGCGTTTATGTTGTCATTTCTTTTTTAATGTGAGCTTCACAAAAGTGACTTCTTTCCAAAGAGTACAGTATGACATGTGTGAGGGACAATCAATTTACAGTGGAGGAACCTGACAAACAGGATTCAAGGCTGACAGAATGTACCTTTGACCTAATGTAGTAAAATGGCATGTTTAATGATTTAAGAAGTGTATCCTTATTTCTTCATACTTCTGCTTTTTAAATTCAGATTGTTAGTCTCACTCTCTAAAGCATATTGTGTGGTTTCCTAACCTTTGTAATCTAACTCACACTGCTCAACATTGATCCAATAATTAAATTTTTAAAGTGATTTCCAGTGAGTACCAAGTTAAAGCGATAGAACAAAAACTATCTGTTCTCATTTGAACATCTCAGAATTATGTGTATGCCAGGAACATTATGAACAATAATGTTGGTATACACATAATAGCTGGTATTTTAAAACATCTTATTTTGGGGCAGTGCCTGTGGCTCAAAGGAGTAGGGCACTGGCCCCATATGCTGGAGGTGGTGGGTTCAAGCCCAGCCCTGGCCAAAAACTGCAAAAAAAAAAAATTTATTTTGAAATATTTTTCAACTTTCAGATGGAAACATGGTACAGAAAATAACTATGCTTTCCAACTAGCTTTCATAATGTTAAAGTTGTAAATAATTATGATCCATTTTTCAAAACTAGGAAATAGCATGAGTACACTATTGGTAATTATACTCTAGACTTTATTTAGATTTCATCAATTTTCTACAAGTGTCCTTTATTACATCATCCAATCCATGAAATCAAATTGTATTTCGTCAACAGTTCTTTGTTGTCACCTCCAAGGTGTGCCAGTTGCTGATTTAGGACCTTGTCTTGTCCTTTTAAGGGATATTGGTCAAATAGTTTTTACAAGGTCCCTAAAAATACGTTCATCTTATGTTTTCACTTGATTACTAAGGGCATGGATTGTGTATCCCAGAAAAAAAGTGCTACTTTCATCTTATCATACCAGGGAATTTGTCATATCAACACAGCTTATGACTGGTAATGTTTACGTAAATCACACAGTTAAGACAGAGCCTTCCCAGTTTCATTATTATAAAATTACTTTTTCCACTTTTTATACTCTATTCCACAGAACTGATTCCAGAAATTCATCAAATCCACACCCAAGAGGAGGAGATTAAGATTCACATCTTAACAAAAAAAAAAAAAAGTGAAATAATTCGTGAAAATATATCTTTAGGCAGTGAGTGTTTATGTCTCCACTCCTCTGCTTTATCTTTTGAAGCCTTAAATATCAGTGTAATGACACTTGGAGATGGGGTCTTTGGGAGGTAATTTGAGTTACATGAGGTTATGAAAACAGGGTCCTCATAATGGGATAGTACCTTTATAAGAGGAGACACCCAAGAGTCTTGCCCCATGCTCTCTCCCACTTCTGTATGTGTGCAAGAGAGTACACTTACAGACAGTAGCCATCTGCAAAGCAAGAAAGAGTCTGTTAGCAGGAATTCTATTGGCCAGCACTTTTATCTGGGCCTCTAAAAACTCCAGAATAGTGAAAAATAAGTTTCTATTCTTTACACCACCACTCATTTGTATTTTGTTATGGCAGCTAGAGTGCACTATTATATATGGTACAGCTACCACAGTAATTTTCAAATATTTGAGGAGAGATAAACATACCTTACATAATTATTCAGTATCTCCTTAAGGTTTCACTCATTAATTTTAGTATGCATTAATCTTAGCACATTTTACTGGAGTTTCTGATAGTAAATTTTTATTTCTCTCATTTCTTTTGCATTTATAATTCTTCAGCAAAAAGCATTTGTCTTTTCTGGCATCTATCTATATAATGGTGTATGTATATGTTAGTATCATTATGAACCCATGAGTATGTTTGTTTTACTCTTTGGTTATTATCCGGTACTGACTTTTTATTATGTTTCTCAGATTATTCTAGGTTTAGTCCCTGAGAGCTTTTATCATTTGGCTCCTGTGTCCTTTGATGTGCATCAGAGCAGTATTTTTTATTTCTTTTTTTTTTGTATGTTTGCTCATTTGTTTGTTCTACTTACTAAAATATTTTCAAAATTGCTAACTTAAACTTTTGTGAAAATAATTAGGTTAGAGAGTTGATGTACAATTATTTTTGTCATTAATCAGATTTCAGTCAAAAGACTGGCTTTCTTTTTTTTCCTAATGTACTTAGGTCAACTTTTTGTTTTACATTCCCAGCTGTAAGATCTTATGATACATTTACAATAGTTGATTTTTTTTTTTTTTGTCACAACCTACATTCATAAAATCCTACAAAATCTTATTTTTCTTTTTACATAAAGTTCACTGGTACTGTATTAATGGTTTTAAAAAATACATAGAGATCTGTATCTGTCATCCTGTGGAATATAGAAAGTTTGTGAACAGCCTTCTCCTGACCCTTTTGTATCAGTCATATTTCTTCCACCAACCATTGGTCATGATTGACCTATTCTCTATATCTATCATTTTCCCATTTTAATAATATAAAATTCCAGAATGTACACTGTGGATGTGGGTTGTTTCTTTCTGTTTCCTTCCTCCTCTCTTTCTTTCTTTCTTTTTCTTCAAAAGCATCTTTTAAGATTCATACTTCCTACTGTGCTAACCAGCAGTTTGATACTTTTTATTGTTAAATACTATCCATTATTTGGATGTAAACCAATGCATTTTGAAAACTATCTTATTTTCATTTTTTGGTGACTATTAATAAGACTGCTATAAACATCCTGGTGAAGACTTTGTTGGAACATGTCATCAACTCCCTTGGTTGAAAGGCCTGAGGTGAAGACTGCTATCTTAAATGTTAATGTTTAGCTGTAAAAGAGACTCACTTCAAATTGTTTCCCCAATTATTTGTACCAGTGGAGTTGCCATCTATAATCAGTCTGAGGTCCAATTCTTCACTAGTATTTGGCTTTTTCAATTTTACTTATTTTTCTTCTTAATTTTTAGACATTGTAATTGGTCTGTAACAGTATTTCTCCGTGGTTTTCATTTGCATGTCTCTAAGGGCTCATGATGGTGAACATCCTCATCAGCTTATTTAATAACAATATGGTTGCTTTGGTGAAGTATCTGCTCATGTTTTACATCCTTTGCCTTTTAAAAATAAACTGTTCTCAGACACATTTTCTACAGATTTTGGATATAAATTGTTTATCAGCTTTGCGATGTAAATTTTCCATCATCCTCCACTTACTTTTTTCCTGATTTTCCTAAAATGCCTTTCACAATAGAAAAGCTGTAGAGTTTGAAAATTTTTCTTCTTTTAATGGATTATTTTTGGTGTCATAGCTGACTTATTACCAAATCGGTGGTCATGCAGATTTTAGTTCTAACATTTTTCTTCTGAAAACTGTATATATTTTTGTTTTTCATTTAGGTGAATTTATTTAGAGTAAATTTTATATAAGGGTGAAAAGTAAGATGCCCACAATCCCTTTTTCTTATCTGCATTGACACACCCAACAGTTCCAACAGCATTTTTCTAATAGATTAGCCACTCTCTATTTAATGAGTGTTACACCTTTGCCAAATAAAAAACAAAACAAAAAAACTAGTAGAAAGTATGTGTAGTCTATTTAGGGGATCTATATTTTACTGAAATAGTCAGTGTGTATACTGTTTTGCAGATACCATGCTGTCTTGATTACTATAGCATTGTGGTAAGTCTTGAATTTGTTTATGCTCACCTCTTTGCCTTTTATTTTCTTTCTTTCTTTTTTTTTTTTTTTTTTTTTTGAGACAGAGCCTCAAGCTATCCCCCTGGATAGAATGCCATGGCATCACAGCTCATAGCAACCTCCAACTCCTGGGCTCAAGCGAGTCTCCTGCCTCCGCCTCCCAAGTAGCTGGGACCACAGGTGCCCGCCACTAGGCCCGGCCATTTTTTGGTTGCAGCCATCATTGCTGTTTG
>CAUYQV010158278.1:0-11880 GCA_963574575.1 Galagoides demidoff | reverse complement strand
TACTTTTAAATTGCCTTTTGTGTTTGACAATATCTTAAAATTATTTCTATAAGTTTTTGCTTTTGTACTAAAAAATTATTGTTAAAGATAACTTCCATTTTGCAGCATGAGTATGACCTCGGTTTTTGAAAATTTAAAGATGCAGAATTCCAACAAGAAATGTACATAGGAGTGAGAAATCGCTGTTCTGATTAGCTAATGTGTGAAAGGAAGTACAGTAGTCAGTTTTCAACATTTCAATCATACTCTGAAAATATTTAATGGAAAATTTCAAAAATAAATAGTTCGTATGCTTTACATTTTGCTGTTGTGAGTAGCTTGTTGGAATTTGGTACAATCCGACTCTGTCCCACCGGGATGTGAGTCCTCCCTTTGTCCAGCATATTGATCCCACCTAACAGTCACATTATAGCCACCTAGGTTATTAGATCAACAACCCAGGTATCCAGTGTGTATGTTCAGGTCACTCTTATTTTATTTAATAATGGCCCACATTCAAGACTAGTGATGCTAGCAATTTGGATATACCCTAGAGAAGCTTATAGTCCTTTCTTTAAGTGAAAAGATGCAAGTTTTTAACCTAAGGAAAGAAAAATATATTCTGAAGTTGCTAAGACCTATGTTAAGAATAATCTTCTACTGACGAAATTGTGAAGAAGAGAGAAGAAATTTGTACCCTATATAGATAGGGTTAAGTATTATCTGTGGTTTCAGACACCCACTGGAGGCATCAATACATTTCCCTGTGGATAAGAGGTAACAGCTATATTGAGTTTTTCAGCATTGAACCACTACACTTCTAGTCTCATATGTTTAATTCAGAGTATGTGTGAGGCAGGAGGATGGGAAAAAGAGGAGGTAGAAAGTGGCCTGGTGAATCTGAGATTGTTTCTAGGAAAACCAGGTTCATTGCAACTAATCCCCAGATATGATATATCTAGAAGTCTATAATGCAATCATATAAAAACTGATTTTTAATAAATTTATCTTTCGTGTTTACTTCTATTTGTTTATGGTTTTTCTTTCAAAATGAATCTGTAAATTGCCTACTTTTTTTCTTGAATAATCAAGAAAGCCCTTAAGCTACCAGATTCTGCTGAGACTATCAGTACAGTATAACCTGGCAGAATATGTGTTATCTTATTGCCATATTTATTTTCAATGACAGTATTAGACCTCATAGACCTCAAATTGCAAACTCATTTTTAAATTTGGGAGTATTATTTCTCTTTTATATGGCTTTTGCAATTAATGATTGTTTAACAAGCTTTCAATAATACACAAAAAGAATTTACTGATTTTTAAACGGAGTACTTGAGAATCACTTATTAAGTTTAAACACAGAGAAGTTTTTACAAAAATGTGGCATAACACATTTTTCATAGGTAATATTTACTGAACAGAGATGAAAGAGGCATGGATTGGAGGTTTCAGATGACACTAATAATCCTGCAAAGAAACAAAACCCTAGTCCTATGTCACAAAAACCATAAACAAATAGAAGAATCTGGTAGCACAGTAAAACTCAGGAGCATCATTATTTATTAGAGAGATTGGATAATATCGTTTATCAAATCGTGTAAGGCAAAGTATGTAGAAAATTCAAAAAAATGTATATAACATAGTCAACCTATAATAATGAAGCTATTCTGTGATATCTTTAATAACAGAAATATAAGAAGCAACTTAAATTTAATATTAAAACATTTCATGTGAAGTAACATAAAAAAGGAGCTAAAATTTTTTTCTGTAATTATTGCATATGTATGATTATTGCAGTTCTCAGCTTAAAGATTAGTTGTAGCAAGGTAATATTTTAAATATCGATAACTATGAGAAAAGTGATCAGTTATACTTCATTGCCTTTTACCTGTATGTAGCAAACCCAACAAGCTAACTTTTATTCAGGTTATTGGGAGAATTTTAGTGGCTGAACGTATAATCCTGCTGCACCTCACAAGACTCAGTGTTCTTTATTTTTCATATTATGTGAACTTTTTATCTTCCTTTGATTCCATTTTATCCAAATAAAGTTTCTTTCTGCTTCTCTATGCACTCAAGTAACCTCCCTTTCTGTTTTCAGGAACTGAAGTCATTATCTATCTCATAATTCATCAATTTTAAGTAGCACATATAGAATTCAATAATATCTCAATAAATTTGCTAAGCTGTGCTGCCATCATTATAAATCACTTTTAACACATTTTCATTACCCAGATTGTATGTGTAACACTCATGCACAAAACTGTGAATACATACACACATACCTACCCTGGGTAACCACTGTCTCCACAGATTTGCATTTTTCTGGGTTTATCATCTCAGTGGGATCAGTAACATGTAAGATCTTATTTTAGGGAGTTTTCACTAAGCATAACATTTCTGAAGCCAGATAGCAGCTTGTATCCATAGTTTGCTTCTTTTAATTGCTGAATAGTATTTCATTGCATGGTAATCTATCATTCACTGACTGATGGAGATTTTGCTGGCTATTTTGACTTATGTTACAAATATCCATGTGCTTTTAATAAAAAAATAAGAGTAAAACATTTTGGAAATGTAAAATTTTAGAATTAATCAACAAATGCTAAAAACATTATGTGTTTTTCATTATAAAACTTGGAAAAGGCATTTATCAACTCTTGTATGTTTTATAAATATATGCTACATACATCCATTTTTATTCATGGAAATTGAAGACATGCGTTACATACAATGTCTAAAACCCAATTATAATTTCCCATATTAATTTATCCTGAGGTGCATCCTTTTATTTGTCATAAACCATCTGCCTCATATGGGCTTGGAAAGTATATGAAAACTGTTTTTTCCTCTATGTCAGTGATGAACAAATAAATACACATTATTAAACTCATACTTATTTATGCAGTTAAATCAGTGATGAGAAATGGAGGGAAGATACCCACCTTCGGATCTATGGTGTGAACAATGGGATTCCATGGAGTGAAACAGGGAAGATAGAGCTGCTCAGCAGGACTGAGGTAAATGGGGAAGGTGCCCACCTGAGGGAAAGAGAAAGAGGAGAAAAGGCCATGCTCCATGCTTCTGCAGAGAATACTGCAGTGGCAAGGGGCCCGCTCCTGCAGCAGGCCTCCAGGGTGACCCAGAGACCTGCCTGCAGGCAGTGCAGATGCATTACTGCAGAGAAAAGGAATGGTGTGCCCGCCCTGGGAACTGTGGTTGGTGTCCTTGTAATGCCCAAACTCTGGAACACTACTTTAACCTGGGGGGTAAGATCTGTAACCACAGCCTCCTCTTTGTCCCTGTCAAGTGAGGAGGGAACAAGGAATCCCAGTGCTGTTGCACATCCTGTAGGCATGTGGTATGCACCCCTGTAGCTACTGACACAAGGATCACCAGGTAAAGTAGAAGACCAAGGGCCAAGGACCAAGTACCTGCAGCTGTGGCCTAGGTGATCCCATTTCCCATGAGACCTAGGCAGAGCACATGTCAGTAGCCCTCAGCACCCACTGACCATTCCTGGGACAGCTGTATCACAACTGCCTCCACTACCTACCTGAAAGGCCAACACTGCCATGGCTTTTGGATCTGGGTGGTCTTTACTCCTTGAACTCAACCAGCCTGCATATGTGCCCTGTCCCAATCACATGGCCCAGCCCATGACCCCTCTGGCCCAAATGCATGAGCACCACACCCTGCAAACCTGCTTCATCTCAAGTAGACACCTTGCCTGTGGCCCCACTCTGCCCAGGGTCCTGCTCCACTCCATGACTTCTATGCACCTGCTGTGCTGCACACTGTGCTGATCTTGCCCAGACCATGCATCTAGCACCTCAGCTTCCTAGGCATGCAGACATGTGTGCCAGACCCACTGGAGCTCTTCTATTCTATGCACAAGCCATGTCTTACTGGCCAATTCCACCTTGTGGGCATGCTTGGTACCAGGGGCTGGTCCTGCCATGGTGGCCCAGTGACAATCATATGGAACAAGGAAGATGCAGCAGAAAAGCAGTGTTAAAGGCTCATAGTGTATCCGTCCCTCTCCTGCCTGGTCAAACTCCTGGAGTAGGACCCAAGGCTGCTGTTCCTCTCTTCACTGCACCACACTCAACAGATGTACCATATTCCCTTTTTTGATGGAGAGAAGTAGCCCCAGATGAGGAGGCATAAAAACTTCAACAACATGAAGCAACTGTCTATCTTGACACTTCTAATGAATTACAATAGCTCTCTAGTGATGGCCTAAAACAAAAAGGAAATTGTTGAAATGATAGAAATGGAATTAAGATTAAGGATGGCAGAGTGACACCTGTCTTGGTATATGGATGGCACAGGCCCCATGTACCAAGGATGGAGGGTTCGAACCCGGCCATGGCCAAACTCCAACAAAAAAATAGCCAGGCGTTCTGGGTGGCACCTGTAGTCCCAGCTATTTGGAAGGATGAGGCAAGAGTATCACCTAAGCCCAGGAGTTGGAGGTTGCTTAGGTTGCTGTGAGCTGTGACGCCACAGCACTCTATGGAGGGCAGTAAAGTGAGACTGTGTCTCTTAAAAAAAATATATGGATGGTAAATAAGAGTCATGGAATCAAAAAGGCAGTAGAAAACTATCTAATCCCCCAAAATTTATGATATAAATGAAAAATGCTCAAGAGACAGAAAACATTTTAGAAAACAGATAATAGAATTTAAATTGAGTCATTTGAAGAATTTTTAAATATATCAGAAAACATTACCAAGACTACATCAAGCAAGAGAAGGAAATGTAGAGCTTTAAAATAACAATTCTGAAGTAACCCAGTCAGTAAAAAGTGCAGAAAAAAGATTAAAGACAAATGAACAATTACTGAGAGAGTTGCGAGATTATGGAAAGCTAACTATATAAGTATCATACATATGCCTGTAGGAAAAGAAGAAAAAGCAATAAGCATGGGAAACCTATTTGAGAGAACAATAGAGGAAAGTTTTCCCAATATTGCTAGAAGTTTAGATAAACAGATACAAGATGGTCATCAAGCACTTGGAAGTTTCACAGCGAATGGAAGATCACCAAAACCTATAATCTTCAGCTAGACCAAAGTCAAAGTAAATGAGACAATTCTATAGACTGGAAGAAGAAAGCAACAAGCTATAAAGGGCTGACCTCTCAGACCTCTCAGCAGAGACTTTTCAAACCAAAAAGGTATTGGGGGTCTTATTTTAAGTCTTTTTAATAAAAATAACTGCCAATTAGGAATTTTGTATCCTGCAACTAATTTTCATAAATAAAGAGGAATTAAAGTTTTCCCTACACAAGCAAACACTAAGGGATTTTTTTTGTAGAACTACACGGGTCTACAGGAAATGCTGTAAAGTATTTTACACATGGAAGATGCACATAACAGTTGATACCTACCAATGTAAAAACATCCAAAACTTAAAGCTCACAACTCTTATAAAATGATAACACAAGGAAGAAAACAAAGCAACCAAGTATTATTCAAGATGATGAACTGAACAGGACCTCACATATCAATACTAACATTGAATGTAAATGGTCTTCATGTTCCTTTTAAAAGATAAAGATTGGCTACATGGAATAAAAACATATTCCCTATGTATATTGTCTCCAAGAAACCCATCTAGTCTCATTTACAAAGATATGTATTGATTAAAGATAAAAGAATAGGAAAAAATAATCCATGAAAATGGGAAACAAAAGCAACCAGGTGTAGCTATTCTCATATCAGATTAAAAAAAAACTGACTTTAAAATTAGAAAATGGTAAAGTAAACCCAGATTGTCATTATATAATGATAATAGGAAAAATTCAGTAATATGATGTAGCAATTTTATGCAGAACTTAATGCAGGAGCTACCAGATTTATATGTAAAATACTACTACAACTAATCAAATAGATGAACAGCAATACTATAATGTCTGGGAAATTCAGTACTCCACTGACAGAACTAGACAGATCCTTGAAGCAGAATATCTACAAAGTAACACTGGACTTAAACAGGACACTGAACAAATGGACCTAACAGCCATTTGTAACTTCAAACTTGGGAGGTAATTTTATTTATCAATAAAAAAAGGAGGATCTGTAGAAGTTTCTACCCCCAAACTGCAGACTACACATTCTTCTCATTGGCACGTGAGACATTTTCTAAGACAGGTCGTATTTTAGGCCACAAAACAAATCTCAGCAAATTCAGGAAAACTGAAATCATTCCCTGTATATTTTCAGATCACAGTGGAATAAAGACTAGAAATCAATGCAAAGCAGAACTCTTAGAAATCCACACAGGGTTATGAAAATTAAACAATAAGCTTCTGAATGATCCATGCATCAGTAATAAAATTAAGATGAAATTCAATAGATTGTTTGAACTGAATGACAAATTATGACATGGGCAACTAAAATTTATGGGATACAGAGGAAGCAGTGTTAGACAGATATTCATAGCCTTCTGTATTTACATCAAAAAGACAGACCAATATTTCTTACAAACTTAAATGCAAAAATCTTCAACAAAACTATCAAACCAAATTCTACAGCACATTCAAAATGATAATTCACCATGACTAAGTAGGTTGCATCTCAGAGAGGATAGTTTAACATACAAAAATCAATAAACAGGATTCATCACATACATAGAAGCAAAAAAATGACCACCTGGATTATATCAATAGATATAAGAAATGCAGAAGAAGGATTTGATAAAATCCAGCACCCTTTCTTAATAAAAATCTTTTAAAAAGTGGGCATAGAAGGAACATACCACAAAGTTATAAAAGCCATATATGATAAACCTATAGCAAACATCACAATGAATGGGCCAAAGTTGAAAGTATTTGCCCTAAGAACCAGACCAAGACAAGGGTGGCCATTGTCCCCACATCTATTCAATGTATTACGAGAAGTCATAGTCAGAGCAATGAGGCAGGAGAAAGACATACAGAGTATCCAAATCAGGAAGGAGGATGCCAAACTATTTCTGTTCCCTGAAAATATAATCTTGTACTACAACTGCCCCCCTGAAATATCCACCAAAAGACTCCTGGAATTGATAAATAAAATTACCTCCCAAGTTTGGAGTTACAAGGTCAATGTATAAAAATCAGTACCATTTCTATAATAACAGCAGTCAAGCTGAGAATGAAATGAAGGACTCAATACCAATTACAATAGCTACAAAAAAAATCAGATACCTAGGAATATACTTAACCTAGCAGCTGAGAGATCTCCACAAGGAGAACTATAAATCAGTGATGGAAGAAATTGAAGATGACAACAACAAATAGGAAAATGTTCGATGCTCGTGGACAAGTAGAGTCAACACTGCTAAAATGTCCATGCTGCCCAAAGTGATTTACAGATTCAATGAAATCTTCATCAAAATATCAATATCTTATTTCATCGATTTTTAAAAAATTATTCTGTTCTTTAATTGAAACCAGAAAAGATTCCTAACAGCCAAACCAATCTTAAGCAAAAAGAACAAATCAGAAGAAATCACATTATCCGACTTCAAATTAAACTACAAGGATGTAGTAACCAAAACAACATGGTATTGTATGAAAGCAGAGACATATACCAATGGAACAGAATAGAGAACCCAGATATAAATCCAATTTCCTAAAACCAACTGATCTTTGACAAAGCAGACAACATACACTGGAGAAAGGAAGGCCTATTCAAAAATGGTTCTGGGGAAACTGAATAGGCACAAGTAGAAGGATGAAACAGGACCTCTATTTCTCTCCATATACAGAAATTAATTCAATAGGACAAAAGAATTGAATTTAAGGCACAGAACCATAATCATTCTGGAAGAAAACATAACAAAAACTCTAGTAGACATCAGCCCAGCCAATGAATGTAAGACCAAGAACCCAAAGGCAAATACATATAGAAATTAGAAAAATAAATCAATGAGACCTAATTAAGTTGAAAGGCTTCTGAAATAGGAAGCAGATATAAGGAAATAAGCAGCAGATATATAGACAACCTATAGACAGGAGAAAATATTAACAAACTGTACATCCATCAAAGGGCTAGTATCCCAAATCTACGAAGAACTCAAAAGGTTCACCAGGAAAGAAAAAGAAAAAGAAACTTGTTAAAAGGTGGGCAAAACACATGAATAGAAGTTTTACAAAGGCACATAGACAAATGGCCAACAAACTCAATGCTCGTGGACAAGTAGAGTCAACACTGCTAAAATGTCCATGCTGCCCAAAGTGATTTACAGTTTCAATGAACTCTTCATCAAAATATCAATATTGATGAAATAAGAAATGCTCAGCTTCACTAATCACCAGGGAAATGTATAATGAAAACCACAAAGAGATACCACCTTTCCCTGGCAGAATGGCCATTATAAAAGTCAAAAACCAATAGATGCTGGCGTGGATGCAAAGAGAAAGGAACTCTTATGCATTCTTGTTGGGGATGCAAATTAGTACAAACTCTACAGAAAACAGATTGGAGATTTCTTAAAAACTACATGTAGACCCACCATTTGATTCAGCAATCTCATTACAGGATGTCTCCTCAAAGGAAAAGAAGTGAAGTCATTTTATCAAAAAGATACCCACGTTCAAATGTTTATTACAGAACATTTCACAATTTCAAAGATGTAGAAGAAACCTAAATGCTCATCAGTTGGTGAGTGGGGGAAGAAAGTGTGGACTATGTACATTGAGAAGTACTACTTAGCCATAAAAAAGGAATGACATGTCTTTTGCAGCAAGTTGGATGGCACTGAAACCTATTTTCCTAAATGTAGTATCTTAGGTATGGAAAAAACACACTCCACAGGTACTCTCTGATAATTAGGAGCTACATGATGGACATACACAGGCACAAGGAGGTTAAAGAAGCACAAAGAAGAAAGAGTGTGCTGGGCAAGGGATAAAATCTTACCTGTTGGGTACAATGAACACTATTGTGGTAATGGACTCCCTAAATGCCCCAACTTAAGCACCGTGCATGATATCTGTGTAACACAAATAGTTGTATCCCCCTGACATTTTAAAATAAAAAAATAGTTTTAATTGTATGTGAGAATTACAAATGCTCTACAAACATAAATGTATACACTTTTTTTTTTTTTGAGACAGAGTCTCAAACCATCACCTTGGGTAGAGTTCTGTAGTGTCACAGCTCACAGGAACCTCAAACTCTTGGGCTCAAGCGATTCTCTTGCCTCAGTCTCTCAAGTAGCTGGGGCTATAGGTGCCCGCCACAATGCCCAGCTATTTTTGTTTCTGGTGGTGTGATTGTCATTGTTGTTTTAGTTGGCCCAGGCTGGGTTTAAAACCACCAGCCCTGATGTATGTGACTGGTGCCCTAACCACTGAGCAACAGGCACTGAGTGGTATACACCTTTTTGTTATTTTTTAAAATCTCATGAGAAACTTAATTTGTTAGAATAATTATAAAGACTGGACCTGCTTTAGGTGCTGAAGCTTATTCTGCTTTAAGAATTCCATAGTTGATTGATCCTATTTGTCCTTGCAGTGTTTGAGGAGATGTAGTTTCCACAGTATAGATGAATTTTTTGGCCTCTGCAAAATTCAAGCATCACAACAAATGCACTCCGCTAATTGCTGATGATCAAAATCTATAGTTTATTCCACAAGTAAATCAGTGTTTTTCATATTTAGAGAATTTAGAAATTCAAACTATGACAAGAAGTAAATTTGTTGTCTTCAAGAAATGTGACTCTTCAATCCATTGGCCTCCTTTATTTACATAAGGCCAGAGCGTTTGTGAAATGCTGTCCCTGGGAGAAATTGCTAAACTTTGTAGAGATGCTGTCACTGGAAGTAAGGCTCATTTCATGCCACCTTGCTTAAAAAAAAAAAAAAAATGGATAAACTATCTTTAAAAAATAAAGTGACAGCTTTACTTCCAAACATTATTAAATTTTAGTTCTGGCTTAGAAACATTGAACGCTTAGAGATATTGATGTATTAATAATATCTAAAAAATATATAAACTCAAAACTCAGTATAGTATTTTCTGCATGAAAGAAAACCCTTCACTCATTAGTAACATCCATGTGGCTAATAAGTCACTGACTCACTCCTTTTCCATTGTCTGCTGAGGTTTAAGAGTTGGCAGGGACACATCGTTTCCTCCAGTCATCCTCGTTCATTATTTAAGCTCTAGATCTTCAAATGATGGATAGCGCCTACAGTGCTACTGAGGCACCATTACACAACATTATTTCTGAGGCTCTTCAGCTTTTCTTAAAGCATAATTTGGGAATCTACTAAAATCCAATCAATCAAGGTGAAGGAATATTTATTTCTGAATACAACAGGCACATTCCTGGAAAGAGGGAAGCAGTAAGGCTTTGTGGTTAAGAACAAATATTACGGAGACTTACTACCTGATTTATTATTTATTAATCATTTGAGAGCTAGAGACAAGTAACTCAATTTATTTGGCCTAATTTTTCTCACCTTTCAAAAAATAGGAATAATAATGACACAGAGAGTCTTCAAAGCTAAAATGAAAAAGTCCTATATGGCTAGGTGGACCATATTTGTTTTTGTTCTAATCAGAACACTTTGCAAAAGGAAGCTATTAATAATTATTCTGGTATAACACGCATGAACTAAGATGTAGTAAGTGAGCTGAACATTGATGACTCTCTGCAAAGCGCTCTGCATAGTACTTATCACCTAGTGTTGATTAATATAAGAAAAGAATAGCATTGTTTCAATTTTTTATATCCAGATGAGTTTTCAACTCAATCCCTTTCTAAAATATTATGAAGAATTCACTATTTCAGTGACTCCATTGATCCAGTTATCTATCCACATAATGCGTGCTCTTTTGTCAGCGGTCTGCCCAGCACCCCATCCTTACCCGACATCTATTCTGGTCCCCCACTCCCTCTTTTTCAGCCCTTTCCTTCATCTGTTTTCTTATTTCTTCTCTATGCTGCTTCTAACTTTGTCAACCACAGACACTTCTTAATTGAGTAAGGAGTTTATGAGACCAAAAGGAGCGTCGATCTTTTGCCAAGAAATTAGTAAGATGCAAGTTTCTTCTGGTTGAACACATTTTCTCACATTACAGTTTGGAAGCAGAAGTCTCTTCTTCAAATATTAAGGAACGTGGCTGAGTCTAGATATCTAAGGGTAACTAAGATCCAAACTTTGCTTTGCTCAGAGGTTTGCTGTCACATAACCATTTATTCATGCGAGGTTTGTTTACCTCGCCTACTCTACTCTAAGCACTGAGGCAGGTATTGTAGAAAGAACAATGAAGAGATGGGGCCTAGTGCTGGGGACTCACTTCCTGAAAATTCTCCCAAGTGACACCAGGATGGTTTAGAGAATGTTAGAAAAGGAAGTAGACAATGACGTGTCTGCTTCTGTAGCAGATTTTTCAAAAGACGCTTGATTTGGGTACACAAATAGCACCACCCAGAGTAAATTACTTCTGTCTTCCAGGCTTCCCTCCTGCTTCTTTGGATTATGATTGTAAGTGAAATATGAAGATATTCTGGGTTAGTTGGTCTAGAACCCTTTATTTGATGAATAGGTAATAGTAAAGATATATTATACATAGTATCAGTGAGGATAATTTGCATTTATGGTGAGGAAACATACAACCCTCCAAATAGCAAGGCCTTGACCAATACATGCCTACTTTTTGCTCATAGAAATTGTCCTTCTGTGAGGAGGGCGGAGGGAGAAGGGATTGGGGAAGGGTGGAGGGAGGGGGATTGGAGGGACCATTTCTGAGGTTTACCTTACAGGGGTACAAGTGAATCTCTCTAAGAGTAGAATGAGAACGTTTTAAAACAATAACTGAGAAAATGACATGAAGGCTGTGTTGATCAGTTTGATGGAAGTATTTCGGATTGCATGTGAAAACCCCACACTGTACCC
>CAUYQV010158274.1:0-22009 GCA_963574575.1 Galagoides demidoff | reverse complement strand
GCGCCTGTGGCTCAATCGGCTAAGGCGCCAGCCACGTACACCTAAGGTGGCGGGTTCAAATCCCCAGCCCGGGCCCGCCAAACAACAATGATGGCTGCAACCAAAAAATGGCCGGGCATTGTGGCAGGCGCCTGTGGTCCCAGCTACTTGGGAGGCGGAGGCGGGAGACTCGCTTGAGCCCAGGAGTTGGAGGTTGCTATGAGCTGTGATGCCATAAGCACTCTACTCAGGGGGATATCTTGAGGCTCCGTCTCAAAAAAAAAAAAAATACTGAGAAATTTCTGTGAATTTTATATTTAGTTCTAATAACTGTTTCTTGTATAAAGGGTCATAACATGGAAAATGTACATAAAATTATATGATCTCCAGGGTTTGTTTCTAACAAAGCATAAAAGTTATCTCTAGGATCTGTTTTAAATAATTCAGTGTAGTGTGGGGAGCAAGAGGATAGGAATAAAGAGGAAACATGGTAGATGATGTATTGATAGTTATTGAAAAACATTTGAAAGTTCCCACAACAAAAAGTTTACAATGTATGGGCAGTGCTGTGGCTCAAAGGAGTAAGGCGCCGGCCCCATATGCCAGAGGTGGTGGGTTCAAACCGAGCCCTGGCCAAAAACTGCAAAAGAAAAAAATTTTAGAATGTAAATTTAAAAATTATATATGTGATATTAACATAATGCAGAATTTTTGTTAAAATATTGTAGAAGGATGATAGAGAAGCAAAGTGAGGATGGGTGTTCAGTGCTGAATCATCCTCCTCTAACAGAGGATATCAGCATACAACATTTAAAAGTGTTAAATCAAGGGTCCCCAGAGAAGTAAATATTTTTGAAATATAGAGAAACAGCTAAAATAGTTAAAACTGAGAACAAAATTCAGAGGTAGCCAGAAAAATGGTGAGGGGCAGTCGATTTCATTATTCCTCTTATAATACTGTTTCACTTTTTTAAACTGTGAACACATACAAATTTGATAAAAAATAAAAATCTTTTAAAAATACAAAACAGCTTTTACTTTTAAAAGTTTGGCTAAAGGCCATAATCCATATTAGGAATTATATCCTATCTTCAATCCCTCTCCTTCTTCCCCCTTATCTAATTCATTGCTGTGTCATGTTACGAGTCTGAGTAGATGTGAGCTCATTTACTTCCCTGTAATTCCTCCATCCTCCCCCTGGCCCAAGGCCTCCAGATCTCCTATCCCGAATGCCAACACAGTCTCCTAATACATTTCCTGTTTTCATTCTTGTCACCCTCTGACACATTACACACACAACAATTGAACTGATGTCTTATAGGTGCAAAGCAGAGCATTTCACAGAACTTTAGGAGTGTCAGGTTGGCCCACCAGAATAAACCCAAGGTCCTTCACACAGCCCTTAGCACCCTGCACCTTCAGCTTCCTTCCTCCTGAGTGGGGATTGAGGATAGAATATAATTCATCATATGGATTATAGGCTTTTTGTCAAATCACTTTTCCCTTCATTCACTTGAACTTGCACCTGCATTCTGGCTGGTCTTGAACCCCATGTCTGTTTAATTAGCTCTTCTGCTTTGTGATTCTACAAAAAGTCACATTTTTCTTTCTATATTCTTCTCCACAGCCCTTCTTACCATGTGTAATTGCATATTTACAGGTTCACTTGCTTATTCTTCCACACACCCTAAGCTGCATGACGACAAGGATTGGCTTTGTTCACTGTCCTATCTCTGATGTCTGGAAGAATACCTTCCACAATAAATGGAATGTACTGTAGGATATTTTTTCTGAAGCTGTAGTGTGCCTGCGATCAGTGGGGAGAAGATCCCTGTTGAAATGCAGACCCTGATTCAGTGGTGCTGAGGGGCTTGAGATTCTGCATGTCTAACAAGCTCCACGGTGATGCCAAAGCTGCATCCCCTTGTCACACTTTGACCAGCAAGGCTAGAGAGTTTGCAAAGATAAGTGGCACTGATGCCTGTGTCTTTCCAGAGGGAGCATATGACCTGGTAATGGAGTTGTCACATAAAGAGGATCTATATCTCCATGTCCTGTCTTTGTTTTCCTACAGGAAGCATGTAAAACCTGCAGCTATTGATAACAAGAGAGATGGTGACCTTCCTGAACATTACACAAAACCAACATAAGGCCACATCCAGCTACAACAAAACCACTCAAGGTGTTATAAGATACCCAACTTACAGAAAGCAACTGGCAACTCAGAATACTGGAATAGAGATCCTTTTTGTAACAAAGAATCAAATATCTTAGGATGGAAAGATGAGAATTTGAATTTCACTCTGCTCCTAAGTAGCTAGGTAATCTTAAGCAAATCACTTATATATTCTGAATCTAAGTTTTATCATCTATAAATTGGGGCAAATGAGACCCTCCTGAGAGGTGTGAAGATGAAGTGAGGTATGATGTATCAATTACACAACAGTGCCTGACATACGGTGGTCCTTAGAAAATATTGGGTCTTCCTGTTCCTTTCTAGGGTAGAACATTTTCCTTATAACATTAATTTTCCAGGGAGTGGAATACATTTTTAAATATTGTTTGGCAATATTAACGTCTCAGAGTGAAAAGAAGGTACCAACAAAAAAGCTGCAACAGTGATGTAGATGAATATGTAGGTTGGCAATGGGCATTTTGGTCTAAATGGATACTAGATTATGAATCAGAAAAGCTTAGCTTCAGTCCAGGGTTGAGCACTAACTAGATGGTTAATACTGGATAATGTGTAATATCTCTGGACATTTATGTCACTTCTAACCCACTGTATTCAGTGTGCAAAACGCGTTATATCCATGCAGGAAATCCAGTATCCTTCTAAATCTTCTGGGGTTTTATTGGGGGGGGGAGATATCAGTAAATTTTACGGAACCATTTAAAATTGTTGAATCATTGAATAAGTAAAAGAAGGAGTGGAAATAAGTCTGTTTTTTTCCTCCTGAAATCTCTACCAAATACCCTCGCTCTATAGAACTAAACTTTTAAGAAGTATATGAAATCAATGAACTTAATTTTTCTACTTGGAGAATTCCATTTTTGTTTTTAGATTCCACAGACATGCACATTTTCCTTGATAGCTGGAGTTTCCTTTAGTTGCTATGAATGATATTTAGTTGTTATAATGTTGAATATAAGAAGTATTATTTTAACATGTAAAAAGGGAAAGAACAATTTGGAGAAAATGTGCAAAAACAAATTATTTTAAAAGGCAAACCAGAGAGTAGAATGCTGAGCCATGCCATTCATACTTTTCTCATGAAGCTATAGGGAAAAAAATATGTTCTTTCAAAATGATTGTGATATTTCTAATAATTGATGGGGAAAATCTTCAAAAACCTGCCTGAGTGTATATACTTCTGTATCTCTATTTAAATGCTGACAAATGAATTTCTGGATGTAAAATTAATTTTTTGTATCTTTAATCCTCCACCATGAGTTCACTGTAAATAGTTTTTTATTTCTCTCTACGTCCTTTTATTATACACTTTGCCCTTATAAATCAAGTAATTTGTGTACATGACATTAAGCCATGGGGGTCATTTGGACTTAGGTATAGCCCCTCAAAATCTCTGGCTCGGTCTCTGCATATACTCACATTTCTTGATATTCTAAATCATTCATTCCTTTTTATCAATTCCTTACTATAACATACATTTAATTCTTGAAAATTCACCCATGTCTTACAAAAGTGGCAAGTTCAAACTTCTGCTGTGTATGACACACCATTAACTGCACAAGGACACTCTGTATTTGCTCCGTTAATATTTACTGATGAGTTAATGTAATAATTGCCCATCTGTTCCTGCCGCCTATGAGGCATTTTCTATCTATAACGATGGAAATTAATGACAGAGACTCTCTGAGCCACCTGACATCAGAGCTGCAAAGGATGTGACAGGTATATAAGAGGGAGATACTAGTTGGCAAATGAGGGGTAAACACTCCAGTGGACGTGAGCTGGAGCTCTTTTCATGAAGCTCTCCTACCATTGAAGGCATTTGCTCATATTACTGGCACTAAAACATTAAAAGGTAAAGAATTTAAAGTAAAGTAAAGTACATTAAAGAATTTCCTATTTCTGGGAAAGTGTTATTTATCTCAGAAACTTGAATATGTAAACTTGGTGTTAAACATATGGTTTACTTGAAAGAAAGGCTAAAGGGATAATGTATTATGATATCAATTTCAGATTATTTAGAGAAGGATATTGGGAAAGTAAACATTTAGAAACTATTTAAAAATCGAACAGTATTAAGGGACTGCCATGGCAATACAAAATGTTGATTGGGGTTTGTAAATTATGTACTAAGGTCTTTTTTTTAAGTAGGCTCTAATTGAAAATGACATCTTTTAGAACTCTAGGAAATTTTATGATTTCAGGGCTGGTTTATTCTTTTCAAAAACTTTGAGAAGCGATGTGCCTTGTGAAGCTACCAGTAGTCCTCATCGTGCTGTCTGTTGCATTAAACCATCTGAAAGCCACTCCTTGGGGAAGGTTAGTAATTTTCAAATCCTGTTTCTTTTGTAAAATTCGAAAGATCGAATTACACACTACTATATAACTAACAGCCCTTATGCCGTTAGATTTCTGACTAAATCACACTTAGGAACATTACTTTAAACTGTTCCACTGTTCCTTGAATTCTGTGTTCTTTAAAAACTAATGCCAGTGGCTGATGAATCTCTCTGATGGAACTTCTGACAGACAGGAATGGATAGTTCCAGTTTTCTCAAGAAATATGCTGATGGAACTTAGAGGGGAAAAGCCAGAACATGAAGCAGGAAAACCCAAAAGGTAGTAATTTTCCTCTATTGACCGGACACTGAAATAAACTGAAGGAACTTAAGTAAAGCATACATTTTATATCAAGTAGAATTTTATTGTGTCTGTATATAGATTTTTGTTTTTCTCAAGAGGCTCTGGAAGGGGGCAAAAATTTTGCACCTTTTGGAAATTGAATATATAGAAATACTCAGAGGAGAAATTTAAGTTTTTAAGAGAAACTTAAAAGAACTAGTTCAAAAGCCATTTGCTGTTTGTTAAGTGATTCATTCTATGTTTAGTAATTCTGTTAATTAGACACAATCATAAAAGGTTATTTTTCATGAGATTATGTCCTAAGCTGCTATAAATGTAAATTAATCCTACTTGGAATTATTTTCTGAAGGTACCATGGGCATGGGGATTTCCTAGGAAGCTTTACTATGACGAGTTTCATGTCATTTGAATGCTAATTTAAAGTAAGTCTAAAAACTATGTCAGATGAAACTGTCCACAGTACAACTTTCAAACAAAACTCTTTGAAACTATAATTCTACATTTATTTAAAAGACTCTGCCTACATTCTAAATAATATAATGAAGTGGTTTTTTTTTATGTCTCTCAGTTTTGCTCCTTATAGTTTTAGAGACTGAAATTAGACATTCTTCACCACTCAAAAGAATTATGTTCATTTTTTTTGACTTGGTTGATTTAATCATTCTACAATGTAAACAGACATCAAAAAATCCCATTGTACTCCATGAATTTATCTATGATTATTACTTTTCAATTTAATTTTTTTCTCTTAATTTTTTAATTAAATCCTAACTGTGTACATTAATGCATTTGTGGGCACAGTGTGCTGATTTTATATCCAATTTGGAATGCTTACATCAAACTGTTTAACAAAGCTTCACCTCACTTAATTAGTGTTAAGACCTTTATACTCTACTCTTGATAGATTTGACATGTACCCTTGCAATATACACTTAAGTTCATTTTTGAAGAGTGTGCTTTAAGTCAGGTCAGAATTCTTTCTCCCGAGAATGACCATCTTGTCTTTGTTTTCCTCTGAAGGTTTTTTTGTTGGGGGCAAGGCCCAGAGCAATGCGTGAAGATTTCTGAAACACTTAGGCATAATAAATAGCAGGAAACATCATCACATTTTCTTTGTCATTTCAGGGCTTACCTAGTTACAGGTTGTTCTTCTCAGAACTGACTGTAATTTTCAATTGGCTTTTTCATGGCTAAAAATAACTTTAAAACTGACATGAAGTTTCTTATAAGAACAATTGAATGATGATGGGAAAATTCACAGCATTACCTAGTATGTTTGTCTGTCTCTTGATCTTTTCTTTCATTAGACATAGTCATTTACTCCAGGTGTCCCGTAGGCTGTTCCCTTATTATGAGGTGAATTTCACCCCTTAGAAATAGGATAATAGCAAACAATACTATTATCAAATTATTTTCATTCTTGCCTCACAATCTTTTACTTCGAATTGTTATTAGAAATACTTATAAAACATTTCTTCAAATTGCGTTTAACGTGTTTCCTGAAATCAGTATGTTTGGTCCTTTTTTAAAAGAGGTCTGATGTACTATCATCCTGAGCTGACAGATCACACAATATTCTATAACTCTTATAAAAAGCTAAGAAAATCTATGTAGAAAATGCTTCAGATTTTAAACTCCTTGGACAAACAAAGCTAATGTCGATTTATATCATTTCTTCATAAAATTCAGCCACCCCATTGGAGATTTTTTCAAGTTTTATACCTTTATGAGATGAAATTAAGAGGTTAACAAACTGACTTTACAACCCATATCAAAAAATAGTTGCATTACTTTAGGCTGAAAAGCAAAAGGATCCCGTACTTTCCCACCACCAACTTTTTTATGCCCTGCTGTAAATATCTGCCTGGAGGATAACCAGAGGTAGTTAAAAATTTAATTAAATAGGTGCCAAGCTGTTATCACTAGGTGTTCCCTATAGAAGCCCAGGCATCTTCCCTGATGAATGTGAAGATCTGGGAGCAGGGACCCATTTTAAAACCCTTGAAAGACATTAAAAAGAGACAATTGAAGAGTTATAATTAGGCTTCTTGCCATTGCTTAAACTCTCTTAAAGTCAAAATTTCCCTGTGGGCATGTGTCTCCAAATTTTAATGGTTGCCACTGGCTAGGCAGGTAGATAGTCTTTGTCTGTCAAGGAGGGGAAATGCCTGCAAGCAGGGATGCAATGCCTTTCACTAAGCATTTCGGCCATCTTTTTTCATTCTAGTGATTGGTTTGGGTAAAATCTTATACATGCTGAATCATACATTTAAATGCAATAGCTCTCATCTGAATATGCTATTCATATTCCAAATAGCTTTCACCTAATGGACTATTGAATTGAAAAGCAATTTCACAATTAGGAAACAAACATAAAAGCTCTTACCATTTCTTTTAAATAGAATGATGGCCTTTTTAGCTAATTTAGAAATAATTTTAAATCCTAGTACTGACCTTCCAGCCAATTATCAAAGTACCACTCAGCCTTTAGCATATTGAGTATTTCATTCACACTCTGCTCCAATTATTTGCTAAATATTATCTGAGGACAGTTATCCCCTTCGAAGCTTCTCAATTTGATCCATAGTTTAAGTTCGAGGTGTTTGGGCCAAATTCCAATTCTTGCTATTTTTCAGGATAAGTTTGCCTTTTAAAATGTAATGTCCAGTGTATAGAATTACTAAATCAACCCTTAAAAGCTTTGAGTTGTTTTTTTTAAGTACACACTGGTCATGTTTTCTATACCTTCAGAGAGAAATAACTGAGCAGATAGTGTGAATCAGATTGATACAGACCAAATAATTAGGTCCCAAGGTGGGTTTTCTTTGCCTGAATAATTGGGTTTGTCAGTATACACTTACACTCAACAAGTATCCATTTCACCTCATGTTATAATAGGAATTTTCTTTATGTGGGAGAAAATACGGGAATGGAAAAGTAAAAAACAACTGCTAAAGTTTACCAAAAAATTTAAAACATTTATTCTTGGGCTATTTCCGAACAGAGTTAGAGATAATACTCCCTACACACACACACACACACACATACATAACCCACTGAGAGAAATCTACTGCATTTAGCCCCCATTAGGTATATCTTCTGGACATTCACAACTGCATCACTTGTGACTTTACATTTATCCTAATTTTCACAGATATTTTGCTCTCTATGGAGCTGAAAACTAAAATATTTCCCTACTAATCAGCAAAGAAGGAGCAATTACTCTGCACTCATTTTCAATACCATTTGGAAAGCACATTGAAAAAAAAAGGTGGTAGAAAAAATACAGAGTTGATATAAATAAATGTTTAAAATAGAAAAGTGAGTTAAAATTCAAATGAATTATTTAATCCATGGTACTGATTTCTGACTTATCTATATTATTATTAGATAATTGTGCCAGGTGGCGAAAAATGTGAATATTAATACAACTGATGTAATAAGTCTTTTAGTTTCAATATTTAACCTAGTCCTATCATTAAAATTTTTAATTGCATAGGATCCAAGTGGATGGCAGGAAAATGCTAATGCTCATGTAGTTAGAATAAAGAGTAAGAAAACTTGGGTGGCTCTGTGGCTCAAAGGAGGCCAGAGGTGGCAGGTTCAGCCCTAGCCAAAAACTGCAAACAAAAGAGTAAGAAAACTCTCACACTGCAATAAAGTGCCTGAACAGGTGATCCATTTGATTCCCGGTGAGACTTTATAATACCTGACATTCTCTCTTTTTATTTTATTTTACAGTAGTAAGAACATTTAACATGTGATTTATTCTTTTAACAAATTTTAAGCATACAAGACATTACTGTTTCTTACAGACTCAAGCTTACAGCACATCTCTAGAGTTGATTCATCTTGCTAAACTGAAAATTTTTGTTATTTTTGATTAGTAACTGCCCATTTGCTGGCACGGCCAGCTCCTGGTAACCATCATGCCACGCCTAGAATCCTGAATTTTATTTTTTTTTTTTTGCAGCTTTTTTTTTTTTTTGGCTGGGGCTGGGTTTGCACCTGCCACCTCTGGCATATGGGGCCAGTGCCCTACTCCTTGGAGCCACAGAAGCCGCCCTTGATTATTTTAAACGTATCATATAAGTGGGATCATTTAACATTTGTCTTTCTGTGACTGTCTTACTTCATTTACCATGTTGTCTTCAAGGTTTATCCATGTGGTTCCTGACATTTCTTCCTCAACACTCCTGAATCAATGCTCTCAAGGTATTAACAGAAATTAACTAATTCGGTTGGAAATACTTGAGAAATGAGTATTCTTTAATTTCTACATATTCCAGGTTACATTAAAAAAATTATATTCTAATCCTTTTTATATAATGAAAAATAAATTATTCCACAAGACTTAAAATAATATAGGAGAAAGACACTATTATTATTTATTATCTGTGATGAATTGTGAATTTCCTCGAAGAGGGAATTGTATTGAGACATGCAACGTTACTATCAGAGGAGTTGTTATATAATTTCCCAGTCATAAGGGATTCTGTTACTTCCACAGGTGTCAAAAATATCTGCAAAAAATATGCAAACCAAAACACTGAGTTACTTATATGATTTCTTTTAGTTTTGATCAGTCTGAGACACTTGGACGTACCTCATACTTGGTGCTGCATGAATGTATCCAACCCTTTCTAAGTCCCTAACCTTTTGTATTTGTTTAATGTCACCAGTCATCAGGTGGAAAAACGGAAATGCAACACTGCCACGTGTGCCACACAACGCCTGGCAAATTTTTTAGTTCGTTCCAGCAACAACTTTGGTGCTGTTCACTCACCTACCAATGTGGGATCCAATACATACGGCAAGAGGAATGGAGTTGAGGTTTTAAACCAAGAACCACTGCATTACCTACCCCTTTAGAGATGGATGTTCCCTGACAGTTCTTACTGCTTCATGTTCAGATACATGTCATTTCCTGTATACTTTACCAGTGCCTTTTTCATTTCTAGTGTGAATATGCGTCTGTGTATCCTATGTTTGTTCCCAGTGCACACACATGATCAATTGTTTTGAATAGATCACTCATTAAGACTCCATTATAAAAAGACGATTTTAAAACAAAATGTTCTTTCTATAGATTTTTACTTTAAGAACAAAAAGTTATTTTCTTAGCCATATGATTATGCTCTGAGTTCAAGAACAGAAGACAAAATGGTAATTTGAAGCTTGGTACATTGTAAACCGCTAATAGTAATTATTCTAGAGATTAGGAAACCAGTCATTGTGCATACCCTTGTTAAGAAGTTCTTTTTGTGTGTTAGATTTCTGAAATGAGATGCTGTTTAAAAAATAAACACAAAAAATCCTGCTTCTGACTCAATCAAAATACTCTTTAAAAATTTTATTCTTTGTAATATTTGCGGGTACTGAGGGGTTATTTAAAAATATGAAAGCAATTTGTTTCATTGTGTATCATCAGCAGTGAGCTTTTATTAAATGTTTGTGCCTTTTATTCTGTTTAAGTGGCTTTTAACAAACCTCAGTCATATTCTTATTCAGGGTATTGCAAAAGTAACTTGTGGCCTATTAATCATGTCTTCAATTAAAATACCATAACATTCTGGAAACTGTGTGCTGTATGGCAACTTATTTTCTTTGTTATCCAAATTTTGGAATTTTTCTGGCAGTGGTTATGTGCGGGTGATGCACTTTTTGTGATAACAGGTGCAGTGCTGAGACGAAATGCTTTGCTTTAAGTCAGTTAGAGTTTCTGCTTTTCCCTGACCGTGAGTTAGGTACCCTTGGAAGTAGCATTAATTTATTTAAATGTCTACCATCCTCATTATAACATTTCTAAAGGCACTCATCTTGTATTTTCTAAAGCATAGAAAAAAGAAGCATCATAATCTCAGTGTAATAAATTTTATGCATGAATTACATATTGAAATAAATAAGTGAATATATAAATTCTTATTTGTGGTGTTCAACTGTTGGCCCTTCAAAGTGGACTCACGCCCAACATTTCAAATTGAATAAGATATAATTAAATTACATGCTCGTGCTTATTTAAAAATTTTCCCACAATAGTCTAAATAAAGTTTTATTAGGTATCACACTTATATGTAGAGTGTCCATACAGTGGACACAAACTTTGTGGACACTCTCTATAATATAAATACATATAACAATATGTATTTTATAATATATGAACCAGTATAATTCAAAATGTATATAAATATTTTTTGTTTATAAATATACATACAGGTTTTTTATTTAGCTTTATAATGTATTTCAACTCTTTAACTTTCAAGTATTAACAAAATCTTAATGTATGCATTGTAATGATGTTCAAAAGCATTCCATATGATAACACACAATTACCAAGAATTAAACAAGAGGGATTATGTATAGTAATCTAACAACCTCTAATACTAAGGATTAGAAATATCAACTAGAAGACTTTTGGGAAGGAAAGAAATTGCTACATTGCTACAGCAGATATTAACTATAGATTTTATTCTGAAATGTATCCACTCAATTTCTTATCAAAGGGAAACATTTAAACAAATTCAGCATTATCACTTTAGTTACATTGGTATTTGCAGGTCAGTAAGAAATCTAAATATGTAAGGTTATGAAGTTTGCTGAAGAACTTTATCTGGTTTCTCACAATTACCTTGTGAAGATAATAATGAGTGTAACTTGATTAAGGTAATTGGAGGCACCAACAGTTAAGATTTTGGCGACTAAATTTATCTCAATCTTTTTCATCTGCCTATGGTATACGAAGCCCTGGGTACCATTGAGAAACCTAAGAGTGAGTTAGTTAAGCTTCCAAGAACTTATTTGCTGTAAGTACATGCTACTGATATATTTTATTGAACATGTAGAAATACAAAGGATTTCTTTCTGTTCCATATTGCTATACAGAGTCAAAACAAAGAATTTATTTATTAATACCGTGTATTAAACATATAGAAAATCTCTTGAGCCTTGCAAGAAGACATTATGCAACGAACTTCTTCCTTCTCTGTATAGTATGTATCACTACCAGGAAATATTATACTTAAAGAAGTCCTTTTAGTTGAGGGTAGAAAAGCTTTGTAAGCCCAAAGATTCTTTGGTTAATATGCTGCTAGAGTACAGACTAAGGCTTTTAATATCAAGTAGGACAAAGTCTTCTTTTCCTGTTCATTATCCCCCTGTCACACACACACTACCCAAAGCTATGAAACAATCTTATTTATAGTCAATGAATTTGTAATAGACATTATGAATGCTCACCAATCTCCTTCCCGCCCTGAGCATGTAAGAGTTTCAGCTCAGAATGCAATTTCAGTTCTCACCCCCCTTGCATTCAAATGGGGCCATTGTGGCCAAATGAAATATTAGCAGAAGTGATGTGTGTCACTTTCAGACAGACTCAGGGGTTAAAAGCCTATATGAAAATTTTCAGTCTTTCTCTTTCATCGGCTGCTGCAGTTCCTGTGGGGAGGCTTTGCCCCTGAGTAATTACGTGGAGAAGGATGTTCCTCCTGGTGTGTTTGGACATGAGATATGACCATGAAATTAACCTCTGTGGTTTTATTTCTACAGCCTAACCCATAATACATATTCAGAATCAAACTTTTCATCCTACTTTCCAAATCTGCTTCTCCTGCTAACTTCATTAAATTTATCAATAACATAACCATTCTTCCACTATAATTCAGCCTTGAAATCTTGGAATTATCTCTACTACTTGCTCAAATTTTTTGTTTCACATATTCAAGTCAGTTACTACAATATATAAGTATATGTGTGTGTATATGTATATACTTATATGTTGTAGTAACTGATTTGAATATGTAAATATAAATATATAAATATATATATATATATACACACACACATATAAAAAAACATGCACACCCACATACATATATTCTAAAACATGGGTGTCCAACCTTTTTTCTTTCCTGCCATACATGGGAGAATAAGAGTTGTCTTGGGCCACACATCTATACACTAACACTAAAAAAAGGTGATTAGCAAAAAAAAAATGGTTAATTAATACTTTTCATGATATTGGACACTATAGGTAAACAAAAAAAAAGACTTCATAAAATCAGCATGTGGCCCACAGACTGCAGGTTGGACACCCCTGTTCTAAAGCCTCCTGTTACTGTGATAAGTTTCTCTTTTTCTTCCCTACCAACAACATAACTCTGGCCCTCTTTGCTACAACAGTCTGCCAATAATGCTCCAACCTCTGATTGTTTTTTCATACTTTATACCAATAGCAGAATAAGTTTCCAAATGCAGATTTCTTATTATGTACCGTTTCTGCACAGAAGATCATAAGGTGTTGAGGTTACCTACTAAAATACACCAAATTCTTTATGTTTGACATCCGAGTATCTCTATAAATTTACCCCAGTCTGCTTTTCCAGCTTTCCCTCTAATCATTTCACTTCATATACTCATGCTTCTGCCAAACTCATTAGTAGTTTTTTTTCTATTAAATGGATATCATCACATTCTCCCTATTCCCCAGTCTCTATCTCTTGCATCCATTCCTTTCAAGTTGAACAACTGTACTCAGTGTAGAGTTTTGAAATTTTTCAATGAAAAAGTTATCAAGAATCTTTTATTATTTTATTTTTGAGACAGAGTCTCAAGCTGTCAGCCCAGGTAGAGTGCCATGACATCATCATAGCTCACAGCAACCTCCAACTCCTGGGCTCAAGTGATCCTCTTGCCTCAGTTTTTCTATTTTTTAGTAGAGACAGGATCTCGTTCTTGCTCAGGCTGGTCTCAAACTCCTGAGCTCAAGCAATCCACCCACCTCAGCCTCCCAGAGTGCTAGGATCATAAGTGTGAGCCACCACACCCAGCCTAAGAATCTTATTATTGCTCTACTGATTAATTTTTTCACGCACTGAGGTCTCAGCACACACTGACGATATCTTTTATATTCAAAAGAAATGTGACATTAAACTATTATATTTTTATAATTTAGTTTATATTAAAATAAATACAAACTAAATAATAGTTAGGCTGGGCGTGGTGGCTCATACGTATGATCCTAGCACTCTGGGAGGCTGAGGAGGGTGGATTGCTTAGAAATGTTAGGTCCCTGATCCTGTCATATTTTATAATAGTATATAAGTTTAACATTTATGTTAAACATTTATCTTAGACATGTTTTTCCAAGTAACTAAAAATAATAGCTAATTGCTGTGGAATGTGTATGCATCAATTTGTGCTGCTATAACAAGGTAAAAAAAAAAAAAACTACAGTATGGACTAGAAATTTGAATTTTGTCTCAGCCAGACAGTCTTTGAGCACTTGGAATGTATCAATACACCAGACAGATCAGACAACATCCCCCATCCTCATGTAACTTGTATTCTTGTTTGGGTATGGTGGTAGACACACCAGAGCTGTGCCTTTAGCCACTATGTTACACCACTTCCCCCAACCCAAGGAACCTGTAGAAATCTGCCATCTTCCTTCCATAGTTGGATAAACTAAATCACAAACATTTTTAATAAAACAGGAACAAAATTAGAAAAATACAGTCACTATTTCCTAATTTCCATCAACTTCCACATAAAAATGTAGATGGCAAAACTGTTTATCTATATGTGTGTATGTATATTATTGTCAATACTCACAAAGCTGTATGAGATGGGGATTGATATACCATTTATTGGCAGAAAGAAAGTAAGGAATAGAAAATGAGCTTATGTATCCATGACCACATGGTTAGTAAGGGTGGATTCAAGATTGGAATCCAGATTTATCAGACTCTGAAAGCCAGACATTTTCTCTACAGCATGTCCAAATAAAAATATTTTTCTACCTCCACTGTGCATTGCTGTTTACCAGGCATCACACCATGACAAATCAATGTGTCTTGAAACTGGACAAGGCCAGGCAAAAGAATAACAAGACTAAATTTTTATTCAAAATGTGAAGAACTTGCCTGATGTTGAGAATAACAATGTTTACCCTACCCAATGTGAGATAGTTTTGCCTAATTTTATTTTGTTTTTTCAAGGTATCAACCAAAAGTTGGGGAAAAATCCAATGAATTTATTTATATTCTTTCCAACATTGAAAGATTGCTGGTAGTGAATATTTTTCTCCCAGAATCCAGATGAAATTGTCCTATTTTCTTTGTCCGGTATACAAGTAAGATTGACTTCTTTTATGGTTCAGTGAAAACTCTGCCATGTAAATAAGTCCACACTCCCTAGCCAGTCTCTTACAGTCCTTCTCATGGGACTCCAGACTCCATTCTCATCTGTATCCAGACTGCCTCCTATGTGCATTATGTTTCTCTGCATTTCATACCTGAAACTTCCTCACCTCCATACCCTTGCTCACAGAGTTTGCTCCCTTGAAATATCCTTTCCTTACTTCTGGGATCTCTACTCTACCCAGGTTCTTCTAAAATGCTATAATCTCCATGGAACCTTTCATGATCCTTTCAGCTAACATCTGAATTTACAGAGACGTTAACCTGCATTATTCTTCCAGTATCAGTTTATCCAGCCATTTGCTCAGTCACTAAATAATTGTTTATTTAGCCTACTTTTGTATTGATACAATTTTAGTGGTTGGAGTTTCAAGACTCCCTTGAAGAAGTTCGTAGATTCCACCTTATTTTTTGTTGGTTTGTTTATTTTTTAATATTTTGGTGCTGTTTCCTCATCTAGCCTGTAAGTTATCTGAGATCAGGATACATGAGTCATCTCTGTAGTCCCGTAATATTTAAGCCCATTACTTGCACATAACAGGTGCTCAATGTATATTGGTTGTAGATGTTTACTTTATGAATAATGAACAAATAAATAAATGAATGAACTTTAAGTTTATGATTTAATACAGTGTGATGAAATTGATACATGGTGTCATCTTACATTCCCTTCATAAAACATGGATTGTAACACCTATCTTGTACGGTGTGATTGATTAAAGATTTGGAATAAAATACACAATATACCTGAAGTATTTTTAACATTTAATCAGTGGTAGTTATTTTAATCATGATAACCGTACACAAACAAATGAATGGTATGATATTATAGTGGGTAATCTTGTTATTTATGAGAGGATTTTAAAAGCTAAAAAGAAAAAAAAGATAAAGGTAGATAACAAAAGTGAGCACAAAACAATGCAGAGAAAGGTTCAAAGGTAAATAAAAAAGGAAATAGAATAATGACAATAATTGAGCCAAATCCTAAATAAGATTGATATCACTAGATTCTTTTCCTGCTCCAGTAATCAAATGACACAAAGACGCTTGTACTATACTACCACATCTAGAATTACAACATGTTAACAGGACCTTACAAGGCCCAGGTTCTGAAAATCCATCCACTTCCCTGAGGGAACACTCTCTTTGTTATTTAAAACAAAAGTTATGATCAGTAGGAAGAGGCACACAAATCCTTAAAAGGACCTAGCAAACAATATAGAAACAGCTTTTCTGGTAGAGTTTATCTGGATTATAAGAAGATTAGAAATAGGAGAAAATTCTACAATGCTAAAAGGTTAGAATTTAAGTAGCCTGAAGTCTCACCACATAAATAATAAACCGTATGTTAATAAGCCAACCACTTTTAAAATTGAAATCATACACAGATGTTATTAAAAAAAAGGAAAATTAAACTCATCAAAAGTGTACAGATTTAGATTTTTATCAAATCATTCTTTTTCATCTTTATGGGTATAACAATGCCTTGTTATCCTGTGAACATGTCACTGTGGAACCTCTGGAACTGAAATGCTGAAAAAACTGGTATAAACTTACATGCAAGCCAGGCGGGTCTGTTCCCACATACAGCTACAAAGTGTGGTAAACTGCTTTCTCACAAAAGCAAAATCACTTCCTTTTGTGGACTCCACGGCTCCACTTTCATAAACACAAATAATCAGATCAAGCAACAAGTCTTAAGTGGAAATCCTGTCCAGAATTAACTCCTATGGCTTCGTATAATTTGAAATTCGTTCTTGGGCATAAGTGTTTCTCATAGTTCGAGAGTCCCTCAATAAAAATCAAATCTTTATCATTATCAACTAATAGCTAAAATTAGTTAACAATATGCAAAGCCTTAATTAAGAGAGTAAGATAGACCCTCGCAGCAAGAAAAATGTGGGGTGGGGGAGGGTAGAGGTGAACTGTGAAAGGAAAGCGCAAAGGAGAGGGAGCAGAAGAAAAAGGCATTCATGGGATATGTCACTTAGAAGTCTCTGCTTCTGGGCTGCACCTGTGGCTCAAAGGAGTAGGGCACGGGCCCCAAACACTGGAGGTGGTGGGTTCAAATCCAGCCCTGGTCAAAAAAAACCTACAAAAAGAAATCTCTGGTTCCACCCAGGTTATTGAAAGATACTAGATCACCACTTTTCTATGGCTGATAGTGTTTCATGGTATATATTTATCACATTTTATTAATCCATTCATGAATTGATGGGCACTTGGGTTTCACATCTTTGCGACTGTGAAGTACAGTGCTATAAACATTTGAGTGCAAGCATCTTTTTAATAAAATGTCCTTTTCTCCTTTGGTAAATATGTAGCAGTGAGATTGCTGGATCAAATGGTAGGTCTACTTTTAGTTATTTGCGGCATCTCCTTACTATTTTCCATAGAGGCTGTACTAATTTACATTCCCTCCAATAGTGTATAAGCGTTCCTTTCTGTCTGCATGCACGCTCGGCACTTGTTCTGGGACTTTTTGGTAAGAGCCTTCTCACTAATCTCACTAACTTGGAACTGGTCGGTCACATTCATGTACACATATGGAAGTAAAACTCAATAAGAATCAAGTAGACGGAAGGGGGAGGAAAAGAGGTTGGTTTAATTCACACCAAACTGGCACAATGCTTACAGTCTGGGGGAAAGACATATTTATAACTTAAAAATGTACAAAACCAGCTCAGCACCTGTGGCTCAATAGGCTAAGGCGCCAGCCACGTACACCTAAGGTGGCAGGTTCGAATCCCCAGCCCGGCCCACCAAACAACAATGATGGCTGAAACCAAAAAATGGCCGGACCTTGTGGCGGGCTCCTGTGGTCCCAGCTACTCGGGAGGCGGAGGCAGGAGACTCGTTTGAGCCCAGGAGTTGGAGGTTGCTATGAGTTGTGATGCCATGGCACTCTGCCCAGGGGGATAGCTTGAGGCTTCGTCTCAAAAAAAAAAAAAATGTACAAAAGCAAATCGTGGAACCAAAAGTATGTACCCCAGTAATATTCTGACATGTTTTTATTTTTTTATTTTTTTTAGGAAAAGGTGTTAAAGAGTCCTGGTTACCTTACGATGTCTCTGGTTTGGGCTTTGGGGTCCACATACGTTTGCACCGTTTTCTTCCTCACAGCTGGGTATCCTCAGGATTGAACGGACTTATTCTACTGTAATTCTGAAGATCTCATAATATAGTAGCAAAGGCCAGCAGGAAAAGACAGGGAGAGGAGCAAGACGAGAGAAACACATTTGCTTTCCTGAACCTTTATTAGGTTCCCCTGAAGTATTTGATCCTCAGCATCGACTTTATACAAGTTAATAAAAATGTTTTTTTAAGATGATCCTTAGAAGGTACTTAGAAACCCTGTATTTTCAGATCCCCTTCTACAGAAATGCTGCTGAAAAATTCGAGAAGGTATGAAACAGAACAATGTCCTTTGAATTCCCAGAAAATCAAACTCATTTTTTGGAGCTTTATTCGGTTTTGAGTTTATAATCACTATCTGTCTCTACCAGGAGATATTGTCTAAGTATATGTAGCTTCGATAACATTAAAGTAAAATTAAGCCATTAAAAGGCTTCTGATTGTGATATTTAAAGCAAAAAATCATTAGGACACTAAAAGGCATGATAGTGAGGTCACTGGTGTAGTGGTAACGACAGGATGTTGGGAATCAAGCAGACCTCTGTTGGGATCCTGGTTTTTTTCCAAAACTTTGGATACATTTTTTTAACTTCTACAATTTCCTCATTGATATATGAAAAAAACAATATCTGCGTTGCATAAATATGAGGATAAGAGATAATGCATGAAAAGCACTTAGCAGGTAACAATCCCTGGCAACATGAGACTTGGTAAATGTTAGCTGTATCGGATACTATGGCATTGAACAAAGCACGAAGTGTTAAAAATAATTATGCCACTTTCACATTTTGCTTTCCTTGAATCTAGGACTTCCAAGTGAAAAAAATAACAAGAGCAGAAGTAAAAAGTCAAGATGTTTAGGAGATTCTAATACTACAAGTGGTAAAATATTACAGTCTAGAATTAGTCTCTCAGAGTGTATCAGATGCAGACTTTCTGTACTTCCCACTGTCAGCACCATAATACAACAATGCTTGATGAGGCTATTTTGAGACATAATGTGCTGAGGCACTTTAGTATCTTGCAAATCCCACACATCGCTAAGTCCAAGTTGCCCTTTTGGTTTATTTGCATTTCGGAGCTAATTTACCTAAAATGGATAATGTAACACTTTACCATCAAATAGGAGCTTAGTCACTGTGACCAGTAATCTGAGCTAAACCATTTTTGCATCTATAATAACTAAGGCATTGGACTATAACGTTAACTTGTCTACCATTATAATTATTCCAGTTACCTTTTACTGTATGTTTTTCTTTCTGGAAACTTGGGTATTATCACTCACATAACTCTCTTTCTAGCCTTTTCTAGATTTACATTTCCAAATTTAAAACTTAATTCAGTCAGTAGAAATACCCACAATGTGACCATAATTTTGTCCAGATAAAACTTATTAACAAGCTAAGATCCAGCATCAGTTGAAGAAGTTAGCATGATTAGTGTCCCCACTGGGAAACAGAAACTCAAAATATAGTCTAACCTCTGTACTCTTCTATACTCATATAAACAACTTATTCTCCCATGTGAAATAACCAAAGATAGTATAGTAAAATTAAAGCTGTATTCATGCTCAAATGTGTGTTTTTGACATTGTAGATCCTACTGAATTTGGATATTAGGTAGCCCTACCAATGAGCCACAGTAAACCTGGGTTTTAACACCAAGATTTACAGCATAAAGAATAGGAGCCCACAGCCCACAAATAACATGAGTGCCACGAGAAAGTGAATAAAAAATGATGTCCTCACATCAACAAAGGAAAGAAAATGAATAGGAAAAGAAACTATTCAGTTGCTTGTTCAAAATGAAATGTTTCCTATGGGCTTTTCATATACTATTTCATATGCTATTTTTCCATTTTAAAATACAGATATATTTCTATTATTGCCACTAAATCAGCAGGCCAAATTCTTATAAAATTAGATAAAATCACAGGATGCTATTATCAAAAAATTTATAGATCGTAAGACAAAAATGTTGGTGAACTATGTTCATATTACCAAACTATGTGTTACTAGAGTTTTATAGAAATTTTTTAATCACATAAAAAAAAACTTGCAGGTCAGGAGGCATATAAAACAAACAGCCAAATATAGACTTATATAGTGTTGAGTTTCTAAAGCCCCTATGTTTATTGTATTCAACAACCATGGTCATATAAACCTTAAACTCAGTGTCTAATGTCCACAAAAAAGGAAAATAATGTAAACTTGTGAAAGACAGATTTTTTTAAATTCAAATGTATTTCTAATTGAAATGATGATAAAATTTGCAAAATGTGGTGCAAGTGGTTGCAGAAGAATGAAGAAGACTATTCTCTTGTCCCTCAGCTTCAAAATCCTCCATCACCCTTTCCCTGTCTACATTTTCCTAGTATTTTCCCCTCTTGCCAGCAGGTGCATCACTGGTTGGTATTCTGGACCACTCAGGCTGCCACCACATTTGAGTTAATTCTAACTTTTAAGCTCAAATAACCTACATCTGTCTAATGCTTTGGGGATTGTCAAGGGACCATCTCAGTAGATCTGTTTAGGCTTCCTAGAGTTGACTCAAATAGGAGATATCTAAATCATCCTTGTCTAAATCCCAAGAAGATGAGATACCCACCGAGGAGGTAATGACAAATGAGATGAATAATACAAAGTGCCTGTCAGAGGGCCTGACATATTATAACTTTCAATAATTGGTAGCTCCTGCTGCTAGACAAAACAACTGAAAACTTGTCAGATTGGGCTGTAGATTGTCCTTGGTCTGCTCCCTCTAAGTAGCTGTATTCAACTTCTTCTTCAATAACTTCTAAGTCGTTTTCTACTTTCCATCCTCATTTCAAACCCAGGATATATAATCCTATTTATTTCCTGCTTATAAGAAATAAGTATTTGAAAGATTAAAAATGTTATATAAATTTCTGTATTTGTCACTCTCTTGTAAATGATACCTTCTACTTGCAGACAAACTTTTATACAGAGTAGCCCAAATCTGATTCAGATGCCCTGACCATCCTTCCCAATTTCCTTCCCATGGAACTGATGGCATGCTTCTGAAGCTAAATCTATTCCCAAGATTCATAAACTTGTCTCTAGGTTATATGGCAAAAAAATTATACTTAAGTTGAAAAACTAGTGACACCACACTATAGTGAAGGGTGAGTTGCAGGAAGGGGAAATTATAGTCCTGCTGTCTGAGTAGAAGAACAGCATTCATTGAAAGGAGTATGTTACTGAAAAGACTGTAGAATTGAAATAATCCACCCTCGTGCTCCCAAGCAAAATTTAATTCAAAATAGATTGTAAGTGCAAGCAACTTGAACCTATGGAATTTACGTGATGACGTCAGGAAATACACTTACCCTTCTTCCTCCACAGTCCACCAAATTCATTTTATAGAGCCAGGTTTTCCTGACACTAAATGAAATCTTAGACAGGTCACACCACTTTCTGTTAACTTTTTTTTTTTCTGTTAACTTTCAAAGAGAAAAATAAAATAAAATAAAAAGCCCTCTGGTCACATTTAGTCCCCTCAAAAGGTTCATTTCTGGATTATTAAGTCTAGTTTAAGGTGACCAGACATCCCGCTTTGGGCGGGACAGTCCCAATTTTTAACAATTTGTCCTGCATCCTGCAGCATTTTAAAAAAGTCCCGATTTTTGGAAAGAATGCACAACAAGCTAGGGAACACGGGAGAACAGGAAGGGAATAGACGGTTTTCAGCTGCCATGTGGCTATTTCGCCAGGATTTGAGTTTTATATTATTTTTGTTAATTTTATAATGTTAAACTTTAATAATAACAAATAATTGTTGAGAACTGATTATTGAGAACTGCTTATCAAAGTTTGCATTGTTGTCAGGCCCCACCCCC
>CAUYQV010158272.1:0-16526 GCA_963574575.1 Galagoides demidoff | reverse complement strand
TGCCCGCGGCGTATGTGGGGCGCAGGAGTGGTTGCCGCGTCCGTGGGGAGGAGGAGTGGGCGCACAGTCAGTGGGGCGCAGTAGTGGGCGCACAGTCAGTGGGGAGCAGTAGTGGGAGCAGAGTCAGTGGGGGGCAGAAGTGGGAGCACAGTCAGTGGGGAGCAGTAGTGGGAGCACAGTCAGTGGGAAGCAGTCAGAGTCAGTGGGGGGCAGTAGTGGGAGCACAGTCAGTGGGGAGCAGTAGTGGGAGCAGAGTCAGTGGGGAGCAGTAGTGGGAGCAGTAATCACTGGGGAGAAGTAATCACTGGGGTCGGCCTCCATAGCAGCAGAGAAAAAGGCATAGAATGTGGGTCAGAAGATCTCTGGTTCACGTTTTTTTCTGTAACAAGATAAACGGGACAAGCAAGCCACTTTCCTTTCCTGAACTCCATCTGGGTCTTGCCTAAATCACAACTACACTTGACCGTTGGGCAACATGGGATTGAACTGCATAGATCCACCTATGGGCGGGTGTTTTTCAACTGAATGCAGATCACAAATGCAGTATTCACAGGATCTGAAACCTGAGTATATAGTGGGCCAACCTTTCATATACTCCAGTTCCAACTGTGGGGCTTGAATATTCCTGATTTGGTTGTGGGGGGCAGTCCTGGAAACAATCCCACCAGTGTACCACGGGACAACTCTGATTTCTTTTCATGGTAAAATAAAACAGTGCTTAAGAAAGCCCTTTAAACAGTTAAGTACATACAGACATCAGGGGTTATTTCCTAGGTGTGCCATCACTGCTGTTTTGGGGAGTATTCCTGTACGCTGTGAGAAGATGGTTGATGTCTAAGCCAGTGATTTTTAACTGGAGTGCTGTGAGAGGATCTTAGGTGTACTGTGAAAATTTTAAAGATCATTAATTGCATTATTTTCAAAAAGGTTCAAAGCACAGTGAAAATATTCTTTTTCTTACTCTTTTTTTTTTTTTGATCAACAGAATTTAAGTGTGCCGTGGAAGTTTAACTATAGGTTCAAGTGTGTCGTGAGATAAAAAAGGTTGAAAACACTGCTTTCACCCTGGAAAGTACACTAAATGCAGAAACAAGGGTCCTGGTTTCTAAAGCCCCAACATCTGTGAGCTGAGTCACGAGTGCAAACACACAGAGGCAAACAGCTTGTCAGTGGAAGAGGAGTCCCCCTAATAATCCAGGTGGTTGGAGGTGCATCTACTCTGTGTGCTGATGTGACTAATCACCTTCTCTTGTTTTCTGATAACGACCCCAAGTTTTAGGTAGGAAGGGATTCTTCATCTCAGTGGAAGCTGACCCTGTCTCTGGTATAAGGGAATGAACTACTAATGTCTGCTTCAAGCCAAACATGGTGATCCCATTTCCCTGGTCCATTGATCATCCCAGGAGTGGGTTTGGGTTGGTTCCAATTCTGGCCAATGAGACATGAATTGAAGTGTGGGAGATGGGGGTGGTTCAGGCTGAAAAGACAGGCTTGTTCTATCTTTCCTTCCATCCCTACTCGCTCCAGTTTCTGCTGTGAGTTTATCGTGGAAGGAGTTGGGCAGCTGTACTGTAATCAAGAGACCACAAGCCTGAGATGATCGTAATAGATGGTGAAGATGGTCCCTTGACATTTTGAACTATTGTTCAGCCTAGGAGTGTCAACTACTGGTCCACTGAAGGAGATAATACATGCATATATATTGTTTGTTCCACTCTTAGACATATAGTCTGTGTCTATGTAGACTCTGTTACTTGCAGCCAGGAGCATTCCTAAACGCATATCCCCATTAGCTAGAATAGTCTCTTTTTTACAGCATTCTCTTTCAACTGTGTGACAATTAACAGTGGTAGGATATCAAGCTTGGATCGTGCAAAGAAAAAAAATTATCAGCTACAGATAGAAATCTCTCATATTAAAAAATTAAAACATAGCCCCGCTTATTTGTGAAGATAAATATCAAAATTTGGAGTAGCCAAAGATGTTCTCTAAAAAAGAGGATTTTTAGATTCTCAATCAGTGGAGGCATAAAATCTGGCTATGCTGAAACCATGAAATGCAACTCACTTAATGGGTCTGAACATCATGAATTTGTATTTCTGGATTTGGCTGGAATCCTTGATGTCTCTGGACCACCTAATATGCATATAAAAACTACGAGTTAAAAATAATAAAAATAAGATCTGAAAAACCACACTGGGCCTTCCTGTCAGCTGTGGTCCCATTTTTACGTGTCAGGATTAATATTTCACACATACCAGCTCATTAAAAAAAGTAACCTTGGAACACAGTGTCAGGTGCAGATTATTTTTTTAAGATGTGCTGGAAATTATGCAGCCATAAAGAGCATTCCCACTAATTATCTTGGCACTCATGTTAGGCTGACCGGTTTGTCACCAAGTTGGAGGTGGCGGAGTAGAGAGCCTCCTCCATGCTGTCTCGTGCCTTGATTTGCTCCATTTTTCTCTCCAACTCATTTACTTGGTGCTCGTATTTATGCAAAGTAGGCTAATGAGGTAGCCAAAGGTTATGGGAGGCCAAAGGGCCTTTGGATGATGAGAGCTTGGTAACCAGGGAGGCCAGCCTCAGGCTGTCTGAAATTGAAATTTGGGGCTAAATTAATAACTGAACCTGAGCACATCCAATTTTCCAGTAAGACTCCTCTAGGGTCAAAACTATGTAGTCTGACATAAAAGAATCTCTAAATACGACAGGGGGGAAAAAAAGTTCAAGACTATTCCACTGCAAGTAACATCTTTCAGGTGGGGCAAACAGAAAGAGGGCGGGAGGGAAACCCTTCATTCAAACTTTCCCTATCACATTTCAATCTATGGAATGTGTGTGCCGGCGTGCAGCCTTAGAAACCAATAAAGATCTCGCACATAATTGTGTGTGCAAACAGACACGCATCTATTCTGCAATTATTCCCCTGAAGATTCCACCAGAGCCACTATCATCTAGAATCTGGGTAAAACTCAGTAGCAGAGCGAGGTGCTGGCTGGGACCATGCCTCGGCTTTTCCTTTATTTCTTTGTATTTTAAGACCAGGAACATTGAGATAATTCCCCAAAGTCCAGTTAAAGATATGGTGGGGGATTTATATGTATTTTCAGGGTGGGCACGTTCAAGAGAGTGCTCCCAGAGCATGGAAAAATGTCAAATAATGGCAGTGAATAAGCCAGAAAGCTACCCGGGAGACATCCTAGATTGGTCCCTGAAGACTCTGGCCCACAGCTATTCTGTAGACTAAAGGGTGATGTCCTGGGCACTGGAAGGAGATGAGAATGAAAGTAGAAAATGCAATCCTACCTTCCTCCTAAACCATGTGTCAGAGGCTGTACCTGAATATGTCTCAAAGTGGTTATCACCTCTTGATAAAATCAAGGGGAAGGACATGAAATTGATAAGGGCTAAGAGGTTGGCATAAGATGGCCAACTAAAATTCTTTGGCCTATGTAACATGAAAAGTCATGTCGATTAGAGCCTGCACTGGGGATGGACGGAATGATCTGCAATGTTTGCAATTTAGAATACTCAAACATGGAACAAATCAAAGAAGACAGGTTTTAAGTGATCTTTTGAATGCCAGACAGAGCCCTGGTTGTGAGAGGCACGTGGCAGCAGAGGCCTTCCACTTCCCAGTAGTGCTTTGTGAGCTGGGAGATGACACGGGTGGGTGAGGTGACCCTGAGTCCTGCTCCAGCTGTCTGTGTGACGGGGCCATCTGATCATCTGCAGTGGGCCACTGAGGAGGGCAAGTTCTGTCTATTGAAAACACGGAGCTTGCGAGGTGCTCTATGTCCTTTAAAGGAAGAGGTGCTCTGTGACTTCCTCTCTTCCAAGAATTAATTCTCTCATCAGTCCGGAAACAGCACAAAGAGCGAAAGACCTTTTACTCTCCCCTCACACTGGCGAGAAGAATAAAGGAGTTTAAAAAAAGTCTCTACCATGTAAGTTGAAAAAAATAGTACCTTTTAGCTACAGGTTTCTTTCCCCCACTTCCTCACTAAGTCATCCAGAAGCTAACGGGCAGGTGTGCGGAGCTTCATAAACAGTGGTGCCTACAATTTGACCCCAATTTCCACTCCTAACCTAATTTTCCATAACTCAAACCCTAAGTCAAACTAAACTGCGTTTTTCTTTCTGTGAATGCCCGTTTTCATTTTCCTCAACCTCTGACAGCATTTCCTTTCTTTAACATTTTTTTTTTTAACATGAGGAATTTATCTGGCCTCCAATTTCTCAAAGAATTAGAACTACAGGTAGACCCTCAGTACCCCTTCCAAATCGCCTCGCTTTTTTGTTTCTCCAGTTTGTTTTTTAACCTAAGGTCATGTTTTCCAGAAACGCCCCCTCTTACCTTTGCTGGAAATCTCCTCCCATTAGTTATTTGCGTATTCGTTTATACCTTCATTGTATCTTCATGTCCCTGCTTTCAGGATTAGAAGATGTACAAATTTCTCCCATTAGAAAAATATACTCCCTCAATCCCATTCTCCTGCTAAGTATGACTTTCTTCTTACCTAGAGTTAATTACATTACAGTGATAGGTAGAGAATAATTATATAGTTAATGTTTTTCTTTCCTCTTACTAAAAGTGTTACAGATAGGGTGACCAGATTTTAACATCAGTAAGGCGGGACAACATGGCGGGTGGGGGTGGGGTGGGGGATGGGGCAGGGTGGGGCCTGACAACAATGCAAACTTTGGTAAGCCGTTCTCAATAATCCCTTCTCAGCAATTATTTGTTATTATTACAGTTTAACATTACAAAATTAACAAAAATAATATAAAACTCAGATTCTGGTGAAATAGCCACATGGGCAGCTGAAAACCATATATTCCCTTCTTTTTCTCCTGCCCGTTGGTGCATTCTTTCCAAAAATCGGGACTTTTTAAAAACGCTACGGGACGTGGGACAAATTGCTGAAAAGCGGGACTGTCTTGCCAAAAGTGGGACGTTTGGTCACCTTAGTTACAGAGCAGGGACTAAGTTGATTTAACTCAGTACTGAGTATCCAGCACTCAGTGTCTGACCCATAGTAGGAATGCAGGGAATAAATGTTGATGACTAAGAAGTAATGAATGATGGATGAATAAAATATATGAGTAATGTTCTTTCCTTGGATCTTTGTCCAGTCTGTGATCAGAATGCCCTTTCCTGTGTCTTTTTCGTAGGCAAATCATTCATTGCATTTGTTGATAATCAGATGAAATGTACTGGGTTGTCTACCTTCCACCATACCAGAAGAATTCCCTGATGACTCTAAGTAAAAATAGCTGCTCCTTCCTCAGATCTGTCCTCGTTAGGATCTTTCTGTGATTTACACTCTGTATGCATCACTCTTCTCATCATGGACAGGTTCTAATGCAGTGGCATCATTGTGTCCTGAGCACACATCAGGCCCAGGCTAGGAAGAAAATGGCATATAAGGCATAGTCTCTGTCTTTGACGTTACAGAGGTGGTAGAGAAAAATTAGCAGGTGATCGTGTCAGTGTGTAAGTATTATGGTAAAGGTCACTACAGGACAGAAAGCAGCTAGGGCAGTCTATGGGGTCTACAGAAGGCTTCCTGGAGGAAGGAATACTCAGGTTACATTCTAAAAGGTGAGTGAGTAGAGATTAGCCTAGATTAAGGAAGCAGAAAGAAACAAGTGAAAAGCCCCAAAGGTGAGTCAGAGAATAGCAAACTCAGGCAAGAGAAAAAGGGCCTGGCATGATGGAGAGACCAGAGGAACAGGTGAGGAGGTGGCAGAGCTAGAATCTATCTCCTCAAGGGCTTTCTTCAAAGGCAAACAGGAATCACTGAAGGGGGGAATTATGTGACTGGATTGATGTTTTGGAAATATTTTCCTCACTAGAAAAATGCAAACATACAAAAAAATTCTGCACTCCTTCCACACACACAAAGTATTAGGACTTCCCTGGGAGAATGTGGGCGTTAAAGTCCCCCGTCTTGGGTTTCTCACTGGGGTGTGCATTTCCTGGGATGTACATTCTCCTCTCAGGTAATGTGCATCGTGCATCTTGTCTGCTGGTCATTTTTTTTTCCTGTAAGACTTTAATAGTCTTCACAGGTTGTTTAGAATTAATGAGGCAAATGTCCTCAATCAAGAAGCAATTTAAGAACACGCTGCTAATTTCAATGAGTTCTGTAAATGAACTAATTTAATACCAGTTGACCTTTTTATTTGAGGAGAATTATTTGTAGCTGTATTTTCTTGATTGGTGCCTTTAAGCCTTGGCAGTTGGAATGGGCATTTTGAGCCCACGGATAAACATTAATTATGGTACAAGGATGGTGCACTTCTAAGTGGGGCATGGAACATTCCCTTTAGTAGGTAAGCTGAGGGTATCTTTCTGATAGGAAGGTCCTGACCGTGTTTATTAAAATCAAAGCCATCTAATAAAGAATGCCAAGCTTCTATAGTGAGATAGACCAGGCAGATCCTAAATGATATTATGAGATTTTTAACATATCCTAGAGATTTTGCTACCCTGTCCTTTCTGATTTTTTTAACCTCTTTAGAGCTGAGATGGTACCAATTGTTTTTTAATTTCTTTATTTGCATAAAAGAAAATCTTACTTCCTGAGTAAAACTGATGCATGCTTAGTGATACTTTAATGATCTTGCCATTCCTCCTGCCTGTGTTTTTACTATTTCATCTTGTGAAGAACCAACCTTTCTGGAGCATTTTCTCTAAAAATCAAGCTATCAGTAGGAATGTATCTTTTACTGATGATTTTCTATGGAGGGTTTTGCTTTAAACCAGCAAATCTATAGGTCTACAAGCAATGAGAACATTTTACAATGCCATCATTCCAATAAAAGGATAAAATATTTCTGCCGGTGAAGCAGTTTCCATTTACTGGGAAAGTATTGTTCTAAGTATGGTTTAGCTTTGTTGAATCAAGGCTGAATCAGCAGCTTTCAAGTGCCTGGTAAACTCAATCTTCTTTCAAAACAGAGGAGGAAGGACAATTGAGCAGATAAAATCAGGGTAAGGTAGAATTCTTTTAAAAGAGGTAAAAAGCCCCAACCATATGGAAAAGACTAATAAAATGACTACATTAAAATCAAGAACTCCTGTTCATGAAAAAGACATTTCATACAGAACAAAAAGGCCAGGAACTTGAAAAAGACATTTGCCACACATATAACTGCCAAAGGGATGGTGTCAAGAAGAAAAACAGAACTCCTACACTCCTACAAAAAGTGTCCAAAAAGTTTTGAAAAAGCACTTTGGGAAAGAGGCAACCCAATGGTCAGTGAATATTTGAAAAGGAACACAAATCCTTTAGGAAGTAAGAAAATGCAAATTAGATACACCATTGTACACCCACCAAAGGGCAAAAATTAACAAATCCAACACTCTCTTCTTAGTTGGTCTGAAACAAGAAAAACAGGAACTCTCCTACATTGCTGGTAGGGGTAAAATCATCAAAATCCCATTGAGAAATAATTTGGCATTAACTGGAAAAGTTGAAGACATGTACACTCTGTGATTCAATCCTGTAATTCCTCTACTAGGTATATACCCAGAAGACCAAAAATCACATTATAACAAAGATATTTGCACCAGATTGTTTATTGCAACCCAATTCATAATTTCTAAGTCAGGGAAGAAGCCCAAGTACCCACGAATGGATTAATAAATTGTGGCATATGTATACCATGGAATATTATGCAGCCTTAAAAAAGATGAAGACGTTACCTCTTTTATGTTTACATGGATGGAGCTGGAACATATTCTTCTTAGCAAAGTATCTTAAGAATGGAAGAAAAAGTATCCAATGTACTTAGCTCTACTATGAAAACAATATATAAGCACTCACACGTCCTTATGGAAGCTATAACCCAACTACAGGTCAAGATGAAAGGGAAAGAGAAGGGGGAGGGGAAAGGAGAGGAGAGGATGGGTGGAGGGATGGTAATTGGTTGGACCACACGTATAGTGCATTTTACAAGGTTACATGTCAACTCTACTAAGTGCAGAGTATAAATGTCTTAACACAACAATTAAGAAAGTACAGTGAAGGCTATGTTATCCAGTTTGATGAAAGTATTTCAAATTGTACATAAACCCAGCACATTGTACCCCATAAGTGCATTAATGTACCCAGGTATGATTTAATAAAAAAATTTAATAAAAAAAATTTCCTCTCTAAAAAGAGAAAGTCATATACATGCACAGTCTGACATTTAAGTTTGGGATCTCATCCTAGAAAAAGGGCTATATACCTCATTGCTGAATATCACTATGGCCACCTTTGAAGTATCCCCCTTGGGAAGCTGTGCACCAATGCCAGCACCTAGTCCACCCTTCAGAGCAATTTTGGGACTCTTTTTCTGGAACGGCCATTAGAGCTGAATGTTATCAACTGTTTTCCTTTAACTATTTTCTTTCTTTCTTTCTTTCTTTCTTTCTTTCTTTCTTTCTTTCTTTCTTTCTTTCTTTCTTTCTTTCTTAGTTTCTTTCTTTCTTTCTTTCTTCCTTCCTTCCTTCCTTCCTTTCTTTCCTTTTTTTTTTTTTTTTTTGTAGAGACAGAGTCTCAATTTATCGCCCTCAGTAGAGTGCCGTGGCATCACCCAGCTCACAGCAACCTCCAACTCCTGGTCCCAGGTGATTCTCCTGCCTCAGCCTCCTGAGTAGCTGGGACTACAGGCACCCACCACGATGCCCAGCTATTTTTTTTGTTGTTGTTGCAGTTAACATTTTCTTTATCTTCAGGTAAAGAAAAAAGTCACTGGGGGCCAATTCAGGTAAGTAGACAGGGTGATCCAATACAGTTATTTGTTTACTGGCTGAAAACCCCTTTATAGACAGTGTTGTGTGAGCTGGTAAATTGTCGTGATGCAAGAGCCATGAGTTGTTAACTGAGATTTCCAGTTAATATCTTCCTAATGGTTTCTCTATTGATGTTTACTTGGTCTGCTATGCTTCTCACATTCAGCCAAGATTTTCACACTCAGTGTTTCCATCAGTTCTACTCATTACTGGCTTCCCTGAGCTCTCTTTACCAGAGACACTTTCTCTCTCCTTAGAAAAATGTTTAATCCCTTTGCACACTGTGATTTTCTTCATGGTATTATCCCTATAAGCTTGGAATAACATGTCCTTGATTTCACTTCCACTCTTGCCAAGTTTAATAAGAAATTTACAAATGTTTGTCCATTGCTTTAATTGAAGCTCTATCATTCTCGCAACAGCACACAGCAATAATGAACACCACTCAGCAAGACACCAGCACAAGGTGACGTGAACACAGCTGTGAGACACAAATACACACCCAGGTTATGAAACCTTACTGAGCTGTTTCTACAGTGCTGCTAACACAAGAAATGGTGGCACGTTTTCAAGCTTAATTGCTAGACCTTGTCTGATTATTTCCATGTTTCAGTTTAAGGAATCTGAGGGAGAGCCTTTTGTGGGTTTTTGTTTGTTTGTCTTCAATGTGGGAGACACTCTGGAACCGCTGCTGGATGACTGACAATTAAGGAGTGAATGAGAGAAAGAGAAAGAACACAGGGAGTCTCTTCTTGATGAAAAAACTGAAAAATATTGGGCTGCCCTGCAAATCGGATAATCCCCTTTATTTTTATGAGATACTAAGTGGGATGAAGAAACAATTTTTTTAAACTAAATGTTGTGGCATCATAAGCCAGTGTTGCTCCAAGTGTGGGAAAGAATCTGTGGAACCATGCTCATTCATCTTGGATTCCAAGGGGAAAAGAGCCTGTCAACATTTATTTAGGATTTGTTATGTTCTGTTGTAACCTGAGAACCGAGCAGCAATGCTGTGGACTGGGGGGTCCTTCTGCACAGGGACCTTGCCTAACTATCTGAGGTCTGGCAGACAAGGGGAGAGAAAGCACTGCAGAATTTACAGATATACACATAGTGTATATATATTATGTGCTATATATATGTGTATATGTGTGTGTGTGTGTGTCTGTGTGTATAGTGTTCCAAAACATGGGAGATGATACCATATTATTATTATTATTATTTTTTTGAGACAGAGCCTCAAGTTGTCCCCCTGGGTAGAGTGCTGTGGAATCATAGCTCACAGCAACCTCCAACTCCTGGGCTCAAGTGAGTCTCCTGCCTCAACCTCCCAAGTAGCTGGGACCACAGGCACCAAACACAACACCCGGCTATTTTTTTGTTGCAGCTGTCATTGCTGTTTGGCGGGCCCAGGCTGGATTTGAACCCGCCACCTTAGGTGTATGTGGCTGGTGCCTTAGCCACTTGACCTATAGGCACCAAGCCACCATATTAGTTTTTTGTGAGACTAACAGGTAAGTTGGGGGCCTATATACATAAGGCAAAAAGTGAAAAGGTAGTAGCTTCATGGTTTAATTAAACAAGCAGTTTTTTGTTTAAAGAAGAAATGGATCAGTTTGAAGGACAGAGGAGTATTAAGTTATAGATTAAAAATACTTTCAGGAGAATTTAGGGAGGGAAAGTTACAGTTTTCAGGTCAAGGTGCCTGCAGGTTATTTGTGGGGGCAATTATTAATTATGTTTAAATTTTCTTTATATTTTTGTTTTTAAGTTGCTGGTTTTTTAACTAGACATATATTACAGTCAGGCATGGGCCCTGTACAGAGAGACCCCTAGTCTGCCACGTTGCATCCCTGTTCTTGGGTTACAACAATGTTCTATGCATGTACAAAATCCTCTACCTGTAAACATCTTATGTAATCACCACATTAGATAGCCCCGACAATAATACTGAAATTAAACCCTGTAAATAATTACACCAACTTAGGAGAAGTTGCCTGGGATTACAAAATTTCTAAGTGATAGAGCCGGAATTCAAATCTAGATCCATGATTCCTAAATGAAACATAACAAGTGTATCTAACCAAAGCTAAAGAGAAACTTATCGAGAATACTTTAAAACCCAACCACTCCTCCTCAACCCCAAAGTAAAAAAATCTTTTTGTTACTTGTCGAAGTAATAGTTCTTGGGCATTACCAGCCCTGTCATCTTCTAAGCCAGTGGTCTCCAACCTTTTTGACACCTGGGGCCAGTTTTGTGGTTGATAATTTTTCCATGGGTGGGGTTGGTTTGGGGATGATGTGATCATATTACATCTTAACCTCAGATCATCGGGCATTAGGTTCTCATAAAGAGCCACAACATAGACGTGTGCTGTTTACAGCGGAGTTCATGCTCCTATGAGAACCTAGTGCCACCCCTGATGTGACAGGAGGTGGGGCTCAGGTGACCAAGCCAGTGATGGGGAGCGGCTGCAGATACAGATGAAGCTTTGCTCACTGGCCTGCTGCTCACCCGCTGTGCGGCCTGGCTCCTGACAGCCCAGGGGTGGGGGACTGCAGCTGTAACGTGCCACTTCTGTAGTAAGAAGAAGGAAAATCAAGTAGAAGCTGGTCCAGTCTTGTCTCCTCTTTTTCTGGTTCTGGTTTTATTCCATCACCCTTTGCACATCTCCATGTGGAGCAGAAACACTGGAAGAGTCTGTTATTGTCAAGGTGAGTAGCTTATCATCAGAAAGGAGGAGTATTACAGGAGGTGGATGAGCCGGTCAATGTAGAATTTCCTGTGCTAAAGACAGGTGTGTGTGAAGACACGTACGCACGTGTTGGTTCCTACGTCTTCCTCACTTACAGTGTCTGTGACTTCTGGGTTGGGTCACCAGGTCCGTCAGCCGCTTCTAAGTCCTACACGGGCTTCACGTGTGGTGTGGCCGCAGCAAAGCAACTTGCTGTGGTATCAACCTGTGATTCCTACTTATGTCACCTGGTGAAATCTTACCTGCAACTCTGTCAAATGCCCAGAAGAAAATAAAATATATTTTTTAGTGTAGAAACTCCATAGGGTTTTAACACCAAATTTGCTCATTCACTCACATTGAACCGAACTGGTTCAAAACACTGTGCTAGGTCTTTTGGGAGATTCGGACATTGGACAGACGGGCCACACATGTGAGGAGGAACTGGCGGCTTGGTGGCCCCGGGAGGCGCAGAACACCGGAAGTAACGATGATCTCTGCCAGAAGTGATGATCTTTGCAGGAAGTGACAATCTTTGCAGGAAGTGACGATCTTTGCAGGAAGTGACAATCTTTGCAGGAAGTGATGATCTTTGCAAGCCGAAAGCCAACTTTCGAAAAAGATACAAAATTTGTACACTGAGCACTAATTTAATGCCATCTACTTCTGTTTTTTTTTTCTCTTTTGGGAAATTCATCCATTTTTATTTCTGATCATATCTCCATAAATTAATTTTCATCTATTTTTAAGTAACATAACAGCCAAACTAAACGCAGTGGCTGCTGTCAGTGCAGAAGGCTGCGACCTCCGACCACCGAGGGCGCTCGCGGACAGCTCCTTGAACAAGGCGTGCGCGCTGGCGGGTTGTCTGAGGACGCATTTACCTCTTTGGTAGCGTACATGGGAACTTCAAGGGAAATTCACTTAGCTCCTCTGTCTTAATATTCTCTGATTTTTCACGCTAAGTCTGATATGTTGCAGACATATCTGCTCCTGTGCTCCCCAGCTCTCAAGCAAGGCATAGCGAGTGCATATTCTCTGGAGTTAGTAACTTCTAAAGAACAAAAAGCAGAGGGAAGGCATAAGAGGATAAGAATAAAACAGATAAGGCATGTTTTATTCTGGGATCTTACCCTATTTTGCTTGGGGCAGGAGACTGATCTTCCTTTGAGAGGTAGTTTCACAAAGAGGATAGGCTGTGATATATTGGTGACTTTATTATTTTACGTTTTACTTAGATTTCCAAGGTCTACATGGTTCCTATTCTTCCCAATGCTTTTTCTTTTACTTACCCTACTAGTTAAGCTCTACAGAACTTAATTTTTATGAACCTCAGTGATCTCCATCAGTCAAGTAGAAAGTGTGACATTCATTTTTCTATTCCTAAAGGAAATTGTTCTGAATATCTATGATGGAATCCTATCAATAGGATTATTGCCTAATATGCCAGATTCTTTAGGAAAAAATGCACACGGGCAGTTACTACTTTTCTATTGTTTTACATTTGGCTAATGTTCTCATCTAAAAATGCTTACAACACATTTATATTTAGTATTTTTCTTTTGCAACATTCTGAATATTCATGACTGTTTTTTTTTAATGTGGGGGAAGAAACCGGAGTGAACACTTGGCTGTGGACGGCCATCTGGTGTCGGTAGAGAGTAACTACGTGTTCATGTGATAGCAACCGTGTTCCCCCTTCATTCTGCTGTCTGGTGTGTGTTTTCAAACACACTCTAGACACATCCAGACAGGCTGTACAGCCAGGTCCCCTTGATCTCTGCAAACTGCGAGCAGTTATAGTACCTCTGTGGCATTTTTTAAAATTATGTCATGGTATAATATTTTATAGGATTTACACTTGACTTCGGAATATGTTTGAACTACCGTTTACCTGTGGAGATGTCTGATAATTTTAGATTTTATAACCTATTTCGACAATACTGTGCCGGGTTCTGGCTCAGAAGATTCTAGTAAGTTGTTTCATTTCCCTACTAAGTCCTCTTTCCCACTCCACCTCATCCCAAGCAGAAATGTCATGACCTTTGGGATTAACACAAAGTCCTCTTCCTAGCCCAGTCTTGCCCTGTGGACTGTGCCCCTCTTAAGGTCATGGCGCCATAGTTGCGTGGCTTGGGATATAGGCCATTTCTGATTCCTCTTGACCTAAAGGGAAAAAAGAAGGACTAGGTACTTTTTAAAAAAAAATTGTGTTTAATTTTCTAGTGATAGAAACATGTAATTAAGGACCACAATGCAGTCATTGTTACAGGTAAATTACAGGTGACAATGTAATAACCATTTTACACATTTTGCTATGTCCAGCTTAGTAAGCATGGAAGAGATAGGTAAAAGTCTTCCTTTACTTTTAGTGAAAAGTTTTAGAAACAAAAATTCTGGAAATACAGTGCAAGTTATCCCGTTCAGCTGTTCAAAGCAGGACAAATGGACTATTCCCCTGCTCTCATCTCTTCTCATTCGTTTGTTTATGAGCCCAAAGGACTCGCTCAGGGTAGATTTTTGTAAAGAAGCGACTTGGAATTTAAATGCGCCTGAAATTAACATTGCTCTCTTTGGCAATTGCTTTCTTTCTCACAGTATAATGGATGATGCTGTCACTGATCCACTCAGTTTTGGGAAATGACTTGTGTCACCTAACCTGTTCTTTTCAATGCTTTATGTTCAGGCTCCCGGATTCTGAAAAGATAATGGAGTACCTTGGAGAAGAGACTGATTTGGGGGGCATCCGTCTTTTGTTCTTTGTCCTCCCACTGTTGAGTTTTTGGAAACCCTAGGTGGATCAATGTCCTGTGGATAATTTCAGATGTAGGACAGACAAAATTAGTGGGGGTGGAAGCTCTGGAAGCTCCCTTTTTGGACAATTTCATTAAACGCCTGAATATTTCAGATTTACCTATGAAACAGGAGCTAAAATGGGAAGTGGAAAAACATACATATTTTTTAAAACCGTGGCTACTCTCTAATGGCCCGTACTGCTGGAAGTAAAGCATTTTGCTATGAAAATGGATGGGAGGTTTTCTGCCTTGCTGCAATGTCAGGAAGCCTAATTCATTAGTGGTTTGAAAAGTGCTTTGAGCTAATGGAATAAAAGGCACTGGAGAAATTTGAACTAATATTATTAAAAATGAAAAATTGCAGCAGAGAAACTTATTTCCCTTAGAACACAGACATCAATTTTGAGTCTAACATTGCCTCAACAACCAGTTTGAGGAGGAAAAACGCCCGTCACTCATGTGGACACATTTCCAAATTACCAATTTGACTGATTTTGTTTCCGCACGGAATTGTACTATATAAATTTAGTTCTTCTGTGAGAGCTTAGATTCTTGCTCACATTTAAATCTATGCTACGTGGTATAAATTCTTCAATGATGTTACTTTGTTTTTTTTCCCCTGTTAACTCTACCTTGACCTGCAAGGTCAAATGCCTTCTCGTCAACCTCTCCTCGTACAACTCTGGGAGGGGGTATTTCAAATCAGTGCCTTTCCTCATCATTTTCAGAGGCCGCTGGATTATGATATCACAGTAATTAAGATGGGACGTTCCAATGTAAGGTAATGGATAGCAAGCATTTGTGCAGGGCTGTGAGAATATGAGGGAGATGATTGCTTTGCTCCCATTTAGTTTTCCCACAATAATGTTGGGCTCGGAATTAATGAACACAATTAGGGCTTTTTGATGTGGTAAACCCTTGAAACTATTCATTAGTCTGTTAACAGAAATTTGCTCCTTTTCTTTTAAATTATCGTCCTCCCCTTGTGATGGAGATCATGGTTTATAATGCAACTCAGTTCAGCTTTAGGCTTTCTCTTTATTCACTGATTTCAGTTTCTTTGTTCCTCCGGTCATTCAGGTGAGTAATAAACTAGAATAGCTTTCAGTCTTTCGGGGAAGACACATATTTGGTCTTAATAATAATTGTCGCTGTGTTTTCCTTTTCCTGTAACAGCTAAATGCAAAGACAGAAAGAATTAATATTTAAAATTAATTTATATATATATATTTAAATGCACTTAAGGCCTTTTTGAGAATAGTTAAGAATGTCGTGACTCTTTTTCCCCTTGGAAAATTATGCTCCGTGCTTTCTGCCAAGGCCTTTGCACAACTGATGTTTGTGTCATCACTTTGTAATGCAAAGCGCCAGCAGCAACCACAGAACGTGGACATCAGAAAGTCCAGGCGTGTATTAATTTTCTGGCTTACTTTCCAAACAACTGTACAGCAGGAATGGAGGGAGTGAAGTTTAGGTATCTGCCTTTCAATCAATTTTAACCTGGACGGGCTACTTGGAGACTTAATACAAAAGCAAAGTTGGTTCCTGCTAATTCACAAATATATGGGTTAATGATGTTTCATTGTCATTTATTATTATTTCTCAGCTGTGGAGAGAGAGAGAGAACCTTGTTCTTCTTCACAGAACTGAAAATCAGAATTGGGAGTGAACTCAGGAAATGAATGACTACCTAAGCCATCCTTTTGGTGGGAGATGGAAGGGGTTGGTTTCAGAGTGGGCCCTTCAGAAAGATATTTTCTTTAAATTCCTATCACTCTTTTGAATTTTTTTAATCATCTGTTCAGTGGCCATTTTCTTTTCTTTTTTTTTTTTTTTTTTTGAGACGGAGCCTCAAGCTATCCCCCTGGATAGAGTGCCATGGCATCACAGCTCATAGTAACCTCCCACTCCTGGGCTCAAGTGAGTTTCCTGCCTCCACCTCCCAAGTAGCTGGGACCACAGGCACCCACCACAATGCCCAGCCACCTTTTGGTTGTAGCCATCATTGTTGTCTGGTGGGCCCGGGCTGGATTCGAATCCGCCACCTTGGGTGTATGTGGCTGGCACCTTAGCCACTTGAGCCACAGGCGCCGAGCCTGAGCCAGGCTTTCTATGTCATATTATGCTGAGGTCACAGCTATGAGCCCAGTCTTTTCTGTGCCAGTCATGGTGCTAAGCCCTTTACTTATAGCATTCTTTATTGAG
>CAUYQV010158271.1:0-39362 GCA_963574575.1 Galagoides demidoff | reverse complement strand
CAGGCGCCCGCCACAACGCCCGGCCATTTTTTTGGTTGCATCATCATTGTTGTTTGGCGGGCCCGGGCTGGGGATTCGAACCCGCCACCTTAGGTGTACGTGGCTGGCGCCTTAGCCGATTGAGCCACAGGCGCCGAGCCTCACTGAGCCTCTTTTTGTTTTTTTTTTTTTTGATCAACATAATTTAAGCAAGCCTCAGAAGTTTAACTGTAGCTTCAGGTGCACTGTGAAATTTAAAAAAGTTTGGAGAACACTGCCCTAAGCAGTAACAAAACTCCAACAATCTATCTTCATAATCAATATATACGTGAAAGGCAGTCCTAGCACAGAAGCATAGGGAGGACATACAGAATAATCTGTATGTTTATGTGTACCACAATAAGACAAATTAACACTTCTTCATGAATTCAAATTGGTGATGTTTGGGAACTATTGTCTTAGAGAGCTGGTTTTATCCTACTGGCTGCCTTGATGACCTTAACTTAAAAATCACCGCCTTTGGCTCGGCACCAGTACTGCTCAGTGAGTAAGGCACCAGCCACATACACCAAGACAGGTGGGTTCGATCCCAGCCCAGGCCAGCAAAATAACAATGACAACTGCAACCCCAAAACAGCCGGGCGTTGTGTCAAGTGCCTGTAGTCCCCGCTACTTGGGAGGCTGAGGCAAGAGAATCGCTTAAGCCCAGGAGTTTGTAGTTGCTGTGAGCTGTGACGCTACAGCACTCTACCGAGGGTGACATAGTGAAACCCTGTCTCACAAAAAAAGAAAATCACCTCCTTTACCTCTTGAAGTAATTTCAAGAAAGAGTTTGTTTGTTTGTTTATTTTTGAGACAGAGTCTCGCTTAGTCGCCCTGGGTGTAGAGTGCTGTGGTGTCATAGCTCACAACCACCTCTAACTCTTTGGCTTAAGTGATCCTCTTGCCTCAGCCTCCTGAATAGCTGGGACTACAAAACACCTGGCTAGTTTTTTCCATTTTTAGTAGAGCCAGGGTCTTGCTCTTCCTCATGATGGTCTCAAACTCCTGAGCTCTAGCAATCCACCTGTGTCAGCCTCCCAGAGTGCTAGGATTACAGGCGTGAGCCCAACAAGAAAGATTTTAGAGGTTACTCTCCGTTGTCTTGAAACTGTTATTTGTAGATTGTTCTGGCTCTTACTTTCTGAAGGCTTTTTTTTTTAATTGAAATGAAATTTTGCATAACATAAAATTAACCATTTTAAAGTGAACGATTCAGTGGCATTTACTACATTCAGTGTTGTGCAACTACCACTTCTGTCTAATCCCAAAATATTTCATCACTCCAAGATAAAATCTCATACCCATTAAGCAGTTATTTCCCCCTCCCTCCACCTGCAGCCTCTGGAAACCACCAATGTGCTTTCCATCTCTATGGGTTTGCCTATTCTGGACATTTCGTATCAGTGGAATCATATGATATATGTATATATATGTATGTATGTGTGTGTGTGTGTGTGTGTGTGTGTGTGTGTGTGTGTGTGTGTATAACCTTTTGTGGCTTTGTTCATTTAGTATAATGTTTTTGGGATTCATCTGTGTTGTGGCAGGTGTCATACCTCATTTCTTTTTATGGCTGAATGTTATTTTATTGTAGGTACACACCACAATTTTTGTTTATCCACTCATCTATCCACTGATGGGCATTTGGCTTGTTTCCAGCTCTTGTGAATAGTGTTGCTATGAACATTGTGTACAAGGATTTTTTGAGTACCTGTTTTCAGTTCTTTGGGGTATATACCTAGGTGTAGAATTGCTGGATGACATGGTAATTCTGTATTTCATCTTTTTAGTTAAAAAAAATTAATTGTGGTAAAATACACTTAACATAAAATTTACGATGCTAACAATTTTTAGTGTATTATATAATTCAGTGGCATTACATACCTTCACATTGTTGTGCAACCATCACCACCATCCATCTCCAGAGCTCTATCTTGCAAAACTGAAACTCTGAACCCAGTAAATAGTAACTCTCCGTTCCTATTTCTCTTCAACCCCTGGCAACCACCATTCTTTCTGTCTATGAATTTGATCACTCTAGGTAAATGGAATCATACAGTATTTGTCTTTTTTTTTGAGACAACCTCACTCTGTTTCCCTGGGTAGAGTGCCATAGTATCATAGCTCACAGCAACCTCAAACTCTTGGGCTCAAGTGATCCCCTTGCCTCAGCCTCCTGAGTAGCTGGGGTGACAGGCACCTGCCCCAATGCCCAGCTAATTTTTTTCCTATTTTTAGTAGAGTTGGAGTCTCGTTCTTGCTCAGGTTGGTTTGAAACTCCTGAGCTCAAGCAATCCACCTGCCTTGGCCTCCCAGAGTGCTAGGTATATGAGCCCAGTATTTGTCTTTTTGTGATTGGCTTATTTCCTTAGTGTAATGTCCCTAAGGCACATTCATATCTTAGCATGTGTCAGAATTCCCTTCTCTTTGAAGGCTGAATAACATTCCTTTATATGTATGTGTAACTACATTTTGTTTACCCATTTACCCATGGGTAGATGGACACTTGGGCTGCTTCCACCTTTTGGCCATTGTGAGTAATGTTTCTATGAACATGGGGATACAAATATCTCTTTGAGATCCTGCTTTCAGTTTTGGAGGGTACATACCCAGAAGTGGAGTTGCTGGATCATAGGGCAGTCCTGTTTTTCATGTTTTGAGAGTCCACAATGCTGTTCTTCGTAGTGGCAGTACCATTTAACATGCCCACCAGTAGTGTTCAGGGGTTTCAATTTCTCCACATCCTCACCAAGACTTGTTATTTTCTGTTTGTTTTTTAATAGTCATCCTAGTGGGTATAACTGGTACCTCATTGTGGTTTCGATTTGTATTTTTCTTTTTTTTAATTATTTTTTTTAATATTTATTTTTTATTTATTTATTTTTTTGCAGATTTTGGCCAGGGCTGGGTTTGAACCTACCACCTCTGGCATGTGGGGCTGGCACCCTACTCCTTGAGCCACAGGCACCACCCTCGATTTGTATTTTTCTAATGACTAGTAATGTACGGCATCTTTTCATATTCTCCTGTTAGCCATTTGTTTGCCATTCTTCTCTGGAGAAATGCCTGTTTGAGTCCTTTGCCCATTTTTTTATTGGGCTGAGCCTTTTGGTTTTGTATTTAGAGTTAAGCCAAACTTGCTACTCTTCAGATGTGAAAATACCGTATCTTATTATCTTAACCCATCCATTTACTGAGAACTTAGGCCACCTACTCATTACCTGGGCACCCAAAATGAGGAAAGAGAACAGGGCTGAAAGGAACAACAGCCAGTGCTCTAGAAGGTCCAGATTGCTCTGGGAGAGCTGGCCCGAGGGAAGCTGCTCCCATCTCTGTCCTCTACATCCTCCTGGACCTCTCAGCAGAGATACTAGGAAAACTATTCATGTCTGTCTCTGGAAAGACTCAGGCTCTCAGACCACAGGGTCTGCCCTTTCATCTGTGTTTCTACTAAGCATTGCAACATCCAGCAGGCTTCTACTCAACAGTCCCTTGGGTCAGGGAACTGTGCCCAGGGGCCCTTAACCCATTGGCCTTGGGTCCAGAGGATAAGGCTTACAGCCTAATCCTTAGGAGTAGACAGTCTCCAGCTGAAGCTGAAAATGACTGAGAAAGGAGGGCTGGACACTTCATCCAGGGGGGTGGTTGGATGGGCAGTCAGCTCATACTCCCTTAGTCCCACTGACTTGATTCCCACAAAATGGAATTGTGGAAGCTAGTTCCATCTTGCCAACCAGTACAGCTCCCTCCCAACCAGAAACTGATTACTAATTCTCCTTAATTCTGGGAAGAAAATCTACAAGAGGGAAAAAGGAAGCCAAGAAAGAAACCAGAGGTCCAAAGTCATCTTCTCCCTGAATAATTCTCCCACAGGAGACTCACTGTCTCTGGCTTTGGTTATGTTCTCCAGCTGCTAAAGAGATGGTCCCAACAGGAGACAGCCTTGCAAAGGCAAGCAGGTGCTGCCTAGCTCATGTGGCATGGTTTGAGGGGGTCCTGTCTGCCCACAGTCTGAAATTCTCCACGAGAGTTATCCTTCTGAGTCTTGGGAAAGCATTTGTTGTCTTAGTGTTATTTTTTAAAAGGTTCTTTAGCCGGGGTTGACTTAAGATTCATCAGGTAACAGCCAGGTTTTACAAAGAAATATTGAATGAAATCCAGGACAGGTCCTAAAAGACAGATACCCAAAACACTGTTTACTACTGTTTTTTTTTTTTTTTAGTTGAGGTGAAATTTGCATAACTGAAAATTAGCCAGTTACAGCGTACAGCACAGTGAGTATACTGACAGTGGTATGCGACTGCTGCCTCCAAGGGGGACCTTACATTCCAAAACCAGCCACTCCCCACCCCTTCTTCTCCCAGACAGCTCCTAACTACCAAGAATTTGTTTTCTGGCTCCATGGATTTACCTATTCTGGGCATTTCAAATCCGTGAAATCATATAACATGTGGCCTTTTGCAAACCGTTGTTTTTCTAGGACCCTCCTTCCCCGGAAGTTTACTGTCCTTTGCTAAGATCAGGGAATAAACTTTCTAAATATCCAGAATGAATGAATACTCCCTACTTAAATTAATAGTTAAGTGTTACATAAAAGTTATTTTCCAATCCCTGTAATGATGTCTCTACCTTCTTCAGAGCATAGTACTAGGAAGTAAAGTGGGCTCTGCCTGTCAGGATGGACAGGCCCTGAGGGCAAGGGGAGTGGAAGGGCCCGAGGTGCTTCTGCAGAGCCACAGGAACACAGGCCCAGGCAGATGGTGGCTCCCTCCAGAGCCGGACCTGGCCGCTGGAGCAAAGCCACCATCCTGCCCCGTTCTGCACATAGGACACTGGCTCTCAGGAGCTCCTGAGGAGCCTGCCACCTCTGACCACACCTTGTGTGTGCAGCTCAGGAAAACCCAAGTTCATCTGCCAAATTCAGGATACAACCCTGACTGTTCCGGGCTTTTCTTTCTGCCTTTCCCTAATCTCATCTGGGCGTGCTTTCTTAAAGGGGAAGTAGTGCGTTCTGACTGGCTGGGGCCCTCAGCCAGGAGGCAGGAAACGTCTACACCACGGGGCTGGAGGGCATGTCACTGGCTCAGCCTCCTTATCCAAACAGCAAGGCTGCCTCCCTGGGATGTGTAAGTGTGAGTGCAGGGCATGATGGCCACACAGGCTGGCGTTCAGCCGGGCACAGGGCAGGGAGCAGGCAGCCCATGATCTGTTTAGCGAGATGAGTTTTTGTATAGACAGTGTTCTCAGTCTGTGGGCTGGAGCTGGAGCTGAGACAGGGCTGAGGCGGGAGTGGGGAGAGCAGCTCCCTCAGAAAGAGGTCAAGAGTAGGAGGCTAGGTTGGGGACCAGTCTATTTTGGACAGCCCTTCTAGAGGCACAAGCCTCAGGCCTGAAAAGGAGTGGAGTGGAAAATTTCCTAGCACCCCTTTCAGAGCACCAGGAAGCCCTCTGGAATGAATCTCATCACCCCCGTTCCCAGCGTTTGTATGCAGCTCAGATGATACTGTGCATTTACCTACTCAGCAATTGTTTTTGTTTTTATATTTTTATATGTAATTGTGTCAAGAAATGTTTCAGGTCTTTTCTATTCAAACTGTACAGATTGCTTGAAAATAGCGACTTGTGTTTTTCCTCCTTCTTAATCATGGACGATCCTCGGTCCAGTGTGTGCACACCGTGGGCCCTGGATAAACATCAATCGTGGACTGACTGGCTCACCAGGATGCTGGGTGGTGTATCTGGCTGGCTTTCTAGCTAGGGTTTTATTTCCTGTGTATCCACAGGGCAATAAAGGGGAAAATTTGCACACACTCGTGCACACTATTGGATCCTAACTAAATGCCTCAAGTGAGTGACAGGTGGCAGGAAAATAGATCCTTGCAGTGTTTTAGGCCCCTTTCTGTCCTAGGTTTTTGTTTGTACGATAGTGTTAAGGGTTGGTTGATCTTAACTCATGTAAAAAGTTTTGTTTTCATGAAAATAGACCTTTTACTTCCAAAGAAGAGAGACTGAAGGGGGGAAGAAAGAAAAATGTGGCTCTGTACGCATATGTTGACAGGGTACAGCCACACCCTACTTCGAGACAACTTCCTGTTTGGCACTGCCAACTGCCACTCCAAGGAGAACAGAAATGGTTCCGTTATTAGTGGCTGCTGCAGGACCATGACAGCCTGTGGGGTGAGTGGCTCTGAGTGACGCCGTGAGCTTAGCAGTGAGTCGAGACTATGCACCTTCTGTTGTAAGAGACCGTGGCCCTATACTGTTGAACTTGGAGGTCTGTACAGGCAGAAATAAAGCAGTGGTGGCTTCTCCTGCTCAGCCTGTGATTCTCAAACAGTGTGGTCCCATAGGATTCTCATAGATGGAATAATTTTAACTCAGGGGAAGGGAGAAGGCTGAGAACTGCCTACTTGGGAAAGCTACTACATGGGGTTTTTATTTTTACGTACGTTGTCAGGGATCAGGGGAACTTACATTAAGTGTCTCCTGTGAGTCAGCAGTGTGGTAGACACCTTCCCTATGTTATCCATCCTGCCTACACTTGTTTATTTATCAGTGAATATAGTAAGTGCTCCTGAGGGTGAGACCCTGTACTAAATGTCAAGGATAAAAGAGTGAATAGGACATAGCCTTCAAGGTGTGTCCAACCAGAGGACACTTAGGCCAGTAAGCCAGCAGTTACAGTATGTGACGTGTGCTGAGAGGGAGGCTCAGCATGCCCTGTTGTAACCCTGTGATGTGGGTATAGTCGTCTCTATTTTGTTGGTCAGGAGCCTGGGGTTCAGGGGGTTAAGTTATTTGCCCAAGTCACAGAGCTAATGAGTGACAGAGCTGGGATTTCAGCCCAGATCTTTCTGATTCCAAAGCCAGCAGTGTTTGGTCCACACTTCCAGTGACTCCCAAAGCTGACAGAGCATGAAAATCACCTCAGGACCTTTTAAAAAAAATACAGATTTGTGGGCCTGGCCCTACTGTCCTGAGAGTGAAGGAGTTCCTGCTCACTGGTGTGTAAGTGCAGCCTAGGCACTTTCTCTCCCTCCCACAGCCAGAATCCTCTCCCATGCCTGTGACAGGGACAGTGCTTTTGTATGCTTAGCCCAAGGCACCAGGACAAAGACCACTGCTCTTGCCCCAAGACAGTACTGGAGCTGTTTGAGTATTTTAGACACTGGGAGTTCCAGCTCATGGTTCTTCTCTCCACAACCTCCTGGCCTCTGCTTCTCTTGTGCCCAGGTCCAGCTCTCTGTAGCACCTGTTCCTTCAGTGCCCTGGGGCAGCGATAATGTCAGCTGTGCCATCTGAAGGCAGAATTCAACAGCTTTACCCAAAAGCTGGAAACTGCCAATTTCCACCAAAGCTGTGGTGACTCCTATGTTTGAACACGTGTGCTGTGTAGCACGTGGGTTCGGTGGTTGTGGTGGAGATTGCTGTGATGGAGAAGTTTAATACCCGTGCAGATAAAGCTCCTTGTCAACCTCTCCAGCTGTCTGTCAGACCTGGAGAGAGGAAAACAGACAGGGCAATGAAAGTCCTAATGTTACTGAGAGGATGGAGTCTCTGGCTCCAAGCAGAGTCCAGCAGACTAAGGAGGGTTGTCCCCTAACCCTAGGCCCTTCAGATAGCAACCTGCCTTCCGAGGGGCAAGTGTTCACCACCACTCAAGGTGACTAACATGGCAGCCTGCCAGGATCTGGAAAAGTGCTGTCCCCACCCCAAGGGAGCCCTCTGATTATGAAGGTCTAGCAATGACAATGTCGGTCTTATCACCACTGTGATAACCCAGTGCTCAGGGCTCCCAGTCAGGCACGTGGCATATGCCAAAGAAATGCTAAAAAAAAAAAAAAAAAAATGAGGTGAGATTTTAATCATGTTTTTCTTTTCTCTCCTTTTGTATCTGTACCTAATTCTCTTCTTCATCCTCTCCCTTTAAAGATATCTTAGTGTTTTTTGTTGTTTGCTTCTTTTGTCTTGTATGAACTTGAACAGAAACAGCCTATTAAGCAATCCATCCTCCGTTCTTCATTTTTTCCTCATCCTCAGATATGTACACTAAGTGTTTTTATAAAATAATGACTAGCATTTACTATTTTTGTAATCATTTTATTTCCTTGTGGATTTGGGTTTCTTATTTCACATAGGTATGTTCTTAGATGGACCTAACCCTCCTATTGTCACTTTCAACTGTTTTATTATAGATCACTCAGGTTGTTTATAGTATTTTTTACTATAGTAAACAGTGCTGCTGGGATTATCTTTGAACTTTTTTTTTTCATTTGGGGTAGTTCCTTGAGGTCTGCTTTCTAAACTGACTTGACCAGATTACCAGATCAAAGGCTAGAAATGTTTTTTAGTTCCTGTTATTATCACCAGGTTGTTCTCCAGAAAAACATAATTCCTTGAAAGCCCTCCCAGCAATGTGTGCATGTGCTTGTCTCCCCATGACTTTATATTTCATCTGCTTTTCCTTTTAGCTAGGCTAGGTGTCTTATGAGTATATCCTTAGGCGCTGATGGAAATATTTCAGGGACCTGGAAAGCCCCTGGGACTACCCAGATTCTACTCTATAGCAGTTGAAGCCAGAAATTTGCACCTTCGTATACATGACAAATAGGAGAGGAGGTGGGGGGGGAGAGGGCTGACAAGGGAGAAAGACAAAGAGGACCCTAAGTTACTGGCTTTGCAGCAACTACAAATGAGAAAGGTTTGTTCTGTTTAAGAATCATGGGGAAGGGAGCATGCCAGTCCAGGCAGCAGGGTAGAAAGGACATCATCAGCTCTGGGGCCAGGCAAGCTTGGGCTCTCCTCCCAGCTGTTGAGGTCTGCGTAACCTTGGTCTCGTTTCACAATCTTGCTAAGCTTTAATTTCCCCATCTATAACAAGGAGGCTAACAGTATCATACGTGCTTGGCAGATGACATGAACCAGTAAGTGAAAAGTAGCTTACACGGTGCCTGATACATACGTAGACACTCCAGAAAAGCTGTTTTCCCTCATAATTAACTGAGTGCACAGGGGGTGACCAGATGACTGAGAAACCAACCTGGAGCCTAGGAGGTTTGGGAACTGGGCTGGCATGAGAACTGTAGGCCACTAGCCCACCCTGGTGTTTACCAAAGAATGTAGTATCCCAGGTAGCTCATGTGGCCTGGCAGTGAGTAGGAGGTGCAGGGGGTTAGAGAATACCTAGTGTAAGTCTATTTGTGACAGGCACCCATTCTTTTTTTTTGTTTGTTTGTTTTGAGAATCTCACTCTATTGCCGCCAGTAGAGTGCTATGGCATCATAGCTTACAGCAACCTCAAACTCTTGGATTCAAGTGATCCTCTTGCCTCAGCCTCCAGAATAGCTGGGACTACAAGTACCCACCACAAGACCCTGCTAATTTTAGTATTTTTATTTTTATTTTTTTTTTTAAGACAGAGTCTCACTTTGACACCCTCAGTAGAGTGCTAGGGCATCATAGCTCACAGCAACCTCAAACTCTTGGGCTCAAGCAATTCTGCCTCAGCCTCCCGAGTAGATGGGACTACAGGCACCCGCCACAGCACCCAGGTATTTTTATAGTCAGCGTCTTGCACTAGCTTAGGTTGGTCTCCAACTCTTAAGCTCAGGCAATCCGCCCGCCTCAGCCTCCCAGAGTACTAGGATTACAGATGTGAGCCACCACACCCTGCCAGGCACCCATTCTTTAAGGAGTACCTCCCCAGCCATTCAGTTTTTGACATCCTCTAAAGGGGTGCTCCTAGCTGAGGGGGGAGTGGGAGCTGCTTGGCATAGCTCTGCCTGCCGCTCACAGCCTGCTTTAGTCACTTGACTTTCCTGTGTCTCCATTTCCTCCTCTGCTGAGGAAGGCTGATTCAATATCCCCCCTCTAACCACTGTGGCACTACATTAAGTGTCTAACTACAGTGGTAGCAAGTGAGGCCACAGGTCCTGGTTCTGCCCCCAGCTCCTCCACTTAATAGCCTTGTGACTTTGGGCAACTTTCTCAAATGCCTTCATTTCCACAGCTGGGCACTAGGGGAATCCCTCCCTCACAAAGTGGTTGCAGGTAGCTGGGCCCCTGGCAAGGCTCTCTCAGCCAAGGTGCCAGCCCTGCCTATCTCCCCTCTACTCCACTTTACTTTTCAAAGAAGGTCCTTTAGAATTCAAAATTGTCCTTTGTAGAAAACATCCTGACTGCAGCTGCTAAAGCATATAGACTCCACTAATAAGATAGAGGCTGGCTAATGACTTGCCAAGCACCTGCCTCCAGAAGTGGGACTGGAGGAAACCCCACGCTGTCTAATGAGTAAGCCAGGTCTGGCCAAAGCCCAAACGTGCTCATACAACTGTGGCAGGCAACAAGGGACTGTGGTGCTCACAGTCTGTTGGGAGGGGATTGGTCCCTTAAAAGTCATACTGGAAAATTACCAGCAAATTCTTTCCAAAAATGATGCAGGGAGGCACCTTGAGTGTCTGTGGCTGCCTTAGACATTCATAAGGCTGAGGTTTTAAATGCAGGACATCAATGCCACTAGTATGAAAATATCTCAATGAATAAGCCTATGGGGAAGAGAAGATTTTGAACTCTTTTTCTTTTTTTTTTTTTTTTAAGACAGTCTCTATATGTCACCCTTGGTACAGTGCCATGGCATCACAGCTCACAGCAACCTCAAACTCTTGGACTTAAGCGATTCTCTTGCCTCAGCCTCCCAAGTAGCTGGGACTACAGGCACCCACCACAATGCCTGGCTATTTTTTGGTTGTAGTTGGCCCGGGCTGGATACGAACCTACCAGCTCTGGTTTATGTGGCTGGTCCCCTAGCCACTGAGCTAAAGGCACCAAGCCAAGATTTTGAAATGGAATTGGCTGAGAACTTGGCAGATTTTATCTTCACAGAGTAGGGACATGGCTCCCACACCTAATAGAGCTCCTGACCTCAAGCAATCCACCCACCTCAGCCTCCCAGAGTGCTAGGATTATAGGCGTGAGCCTAGGGCATATGGATTTAGAATAATTACGGGGATCTACCTACAGCAGTCCCTTGACCAAAACATGGAAAGACATGATTAAGCCCAAAGTGGGTGAGGCTGGTATCAGAATGATTGTAATGTAAATCAGGAAAGCTTTACTCAGAGAAATTCTACCTCTCAGCAGCATCTTTATTAGCAATCAAGCCAGGTCTGGCCAAAGCCCAAACGTGCTCATACAACTGTGGCAGTTGTCCCATTACCATTCCACCCGCCTCTTCACCAAGACAAAACTGTGTAAGTCATCTACAGGCAAGTCTTCACAGACTAGAGAACCACAGACTGGATGGGAATGGACTCTGTAAAATCTATCCACTCTGGCCTACCTGGGACATTTCAAAAGCATAGCTGCAGGTCACCTCCTGAGGGAAGCCGGTACCATTCTGACTCTGGAGATCCTCCACTTTAAATTCTTATGTAGCCTCTCACCCACACCAACAGGAGGCAAGCTTGTCCACAGGGGTTATGGGGGCCCTTGAAATGAGTGATAGATTTAATTCCATCAGACAAGAAACAGTTTCACAAGTAGGAGATACTGCTTTAGCCTATTTATTGCAATGCAAAATCACACAAACACTAAAAAAACTTACAGCCGGGGCAAAGGGCTGTCTTCGGGTTCAATGAATATTTTCTCACATGCAACTTATTCTTTCAGCTTGTCCTCTAAGAAACATTTATGGGTCTAAGATATAAAACCAAGAAAAAAGCTTACCCACTGATACCATTTTTTCCTTAAGTTTAGCAGCAGAATCTGTTGGCCAGGTCCACTAACCAAATTCTCTAGGAAAGTGATTTTAGAATGGAAAGTGATTTTAGAATCACTTGTCTAGCCTACTAATTACATCCTTTCTATCACCCTTCCTTGAGATTTATCTTGTTTACTTGTGTAATTTTTAACCTCAGTTTAGCAAAATAAAATCTATCTTCATTATTCAGAATTATCTCCCCACCTAAACTGAGGAATATTTCTGTACATCCTCCATGCCCCCAATAGTTTTGAGCAAGTGATAACAAGTGAGTGGATGAAAACTACAGAAAAATCTATAAAAGTAAGGGTAAAAAGCAACTTAATTTTCATGTTGGAAATCTCTACCCAAAAGCGTAGTTACTGAACAAGAAATTTCTGAAGGGCAGAAAGAACTATGGATTTGGAGTGAGGAATTTGGTTCTGGTCCCTGCAATGCCACCAACTAGCCTTGCCCCAAGGGCTGGCAGCTGATAACCTGCTCTGTCAAAAGGGAGGTCAGGCCAGTTGACTTTTCAAGTCCAGTTCTAATCTGCAGTGATTCTAATTCTGTATTCTCTAATTTCCTGGCTTAAAATCTTATTCACAAACACCCCAGTTCCTGCCTTCCTGAGAGGCAGCTGGGTCCATGTACACAGAACAGAGGCCCTGATCCTTGTGTAGCCATTTGGCCCCGACCTTGGCAATCACCTCACCTCTCTGGGTCTCCTTTGGCCAGTCAGCTGTGAGGAGGATAGAAACGCCTGGCTGCTTCCTGCCTGTCTCACAGGGGTTGTAAAGGCCAGTACAATTTTACAAAGGATGAATTCCTCCAAGGAAGAGCCTGCCTGAGTAAAACATTTCAATCCTTCTGCTGTAATTAGTGCTATAACATCCAGGAATCATGAGAAATGAGAAGGAGCAGATATAAGTACCCCTTGTATTTCTGGTGATGGAGCAAAAAGAGGTCTTAGAAACCGTCTGGGGACCCAATTCATTTGCAGATAAAGAGATGGAAACCAAGAAAGTTTAAGTGATGAACTTAAGGCCATAAACCTAATACTATATAGGGTGTGTGTGGTTGGAGCTGGAGCCCAGGTCTACTGGCTCCCAGCCCTACATTCTCTCTACAGCAGGCATCCTCAAACTACGGGCCACATGTGGCCTGCCTAGGACATTTATCCGGCCTACCAGGTGTTTTTGCCACCACTGCCTGTCCTGCTTAGCAGCTGACTCGTCCCGGGGCCCATAGTCCGTCCCTCCAATGGTCTGAGGGACAGTGAATTGGCCCCCTGTTTAAAAAGTTTGAGGACCCCTGCTCTACAGCATAGAAACACAGGTCCTAGAAGTAGCTCTTGTTTTCCAAAACTGCAGCAGGATGGCTTCTGGTAACTAAGCGTGTACGCAAGGTCTACTCTGATGCAGTGAGGAAAAATTGCCCCCAAAAGTTATTCTGTGCAGGTAACATATGAACACTAGTCAGGCAAAAATACCCAACAGTCAGATGATCCTCAAAAATCTATTCCCACTCCCCACCCCCAATTCGGAAGACTAGAATATGTCTGTTTTGAAGCAGACTGGCAGCACACTGGCATGAGGAAGACATCCCGGTAGCTAAGGGTAGGCTGGCTGGCTTTTCCCAGGTGAAAGTCCTCCCAACAGCAGCCAGAAACGGGGCACAAATGAGAGAGACCTGGGCCAGCTTTGGGCTGGGGAACATGTTCTGCCGTCTTTGCCGCACCTTCTTCATCATGTTCAGCCCAGATTTCCAGATTTTGATCTCTAGTTCTTCCCATCAGGACTTCTGTCATAATTTCATTCATTTATTCAACACATATTGATTAAGCACTAAGTTTCGGGGGGGGGTACTTTTTCTAGAGACAGGGTCTCTATGTTGCCCAAGCTGATCTTGAATTCCTAGCCTGAAGCAATCCTGCCTTGACCTCTCAAATTAATGGAGCACTAATTGTATGTGAGGCATGAAAGAGCAAGAGAGGACTTGGGAGTTCCGTGGCTTTTGTCTTTTTAGGGTTCAGAATTCCTTCCTATAATCATGTACAAAATTTTGGATCATGTATAAATGTGCATTTTCTTGGGGTCCTTTTATCAAATCTGTTACCCTAAAACAGTTAAGAGCCACCATAGAGGATGTATACTAGAACTTCGTGCATTTGCTGTCCTGGTTAAGGTCCTCATGCCGCCCAGCGAGTTGAGACCACACGGGCTGACAGAATGCGAACAAAGAAGACATCTGTGACCAGAGCTCTGGTATTCATCTTTAGAATGTCAGGAAGTTGTGCTTGCCAGCTCAAGTTCATTCCCCACTGGTGGATTCTGCCTTGAGCACTAATGTCCACCTACATGCTATGGCCTTGAAACTCAGTGGGGCCCAAGGTGTGTCAGTAGACCATCCCATCAGTACCAGAAGGGGACAGGTGCTGACCACATCCTGGTTCTTGAAGACTGTATCCTTTAACCCTGCTGGTCCCTCCGATTATAGTGTTCCTGCAAAGAGTCAGGTTGGAAAATGTCCTGTTTGTTCTTTTGCGAGTCCTGCCCTGCTGACTTCAGTGAGAGATCTTGTGGCCTCTGCGTCTGCCTGGGGTCCCTTTGGCTGTGTAGTTATCCCACTGTGTTCAGGCGACACTTGGCGTGCTTCTGCCACGCTGTGGCAATGGTTTTGCAGAAGGATGGGCTGATCAATGGCACCCATGAGAAGCTGGGTGTTGGTTTAGCATGCCATTTGATAAAGAAATCCAGAAAGTAGTCAATGCTAGTTGGCAGGATAGGAACACATGTCAAGACACATCGTCATTAGAACGAAGCTTCGGGGATGCTGACATTGCAAGGAAAGCGCTTCCCTTTGCCTGATATATATTCAAGTGTGTATGAATGTGCGGGAGACTCACTTGTGTTCTCATCTTTCTCTCCCTGTAGAGAGAAGACACGGTTCAATGTGTAGACCTTCTCCCTCCCCCGCATCTCCAGCCTCCAATCCCAGGACATCACTAGTACAGGTGAAAACAAAAGCCTGTCTCAGCGGCCATAACTCTGCCAGCAGCACCTCAAAGCCATTCAAAACGCCCAAAGACAATCTACTTACCTCCAGCAGCAAACAGCACACAGTCTTTTCTGCAAAAGGATCAAGGGATAAACCATGGTGAGTGTCTGGTGCCAGCAGCTGCCTATCCTTGCTGCTTGTTTACCTTCTGGCTTTGTTCTTGGGTGTCATATTCAGGAGTATGGGGAACTCAGAAGGAAAGGGATAGAAACCCAGAATGATGGAATGATAAACCTAGGTACTAGGGAGAACACAGAACCTTAAAAGTATCCTATGCCTAGGGCCCAAGCAGGGAGACCTCTTGAGGTGAGGAGCTTGAGACCAAGCAACAGCTAGACCCTGCCTTTACTAAAAATAGAAAAATGAGCCAGGTGTTAAGGCAGACACCTATAGTCCTAGCTACTCGGAAGGCTAAGGCACAGGATCTCTTGAGCCCAGGAGTCTGAGGTTATAGCAAGCTGTGATGGTGCCACTGTGCTCTAGCCCATGTGACAGAATGAGACTCTGCCTCAGCTTCAAAAAAAAAAGGTACCCTATGCCTGACTGGAGATTTTTTTTTTTTTAATTCTCTGGAGAACTGAGCCAACTTGTGTCTAAGAAAAAGGCAATAGGGAAATATTCTTAAGTTATGAGGTCACCTCTCAATTTTCTGCCCCAGGGAAGAGAAACACTAGTATAAGTGATCAAAAGTATAGACAGTCTGCCTGGCAGAGAGAAGGCTCCCCAGAGTCTCCTGCTGTGAGTAGCCAGCCCAGGTCCCATGGAATAGCTACTCCAGAGGCAGGTGACAGCAGGGAGACAGGGAGGAGAGCCTAAGAGAAGGTCGGGTCATGCCTTTGATGGGGGTAGGAGACAGCTAGTTATATGTGACTGAAAAAGCAGAGGTTTTTCATTCATTTTGTTATCTCAGCCTTTACCGAAAAGTCAGAAAAGGTTACCTGTGGCATGGACAGATAGGAAATGAAACTTAAACGAGGAAGATGCATATCTTCAAATGCTGATGGCACCCAGCTTGGAGCCCTTGAGGACTGGCTTATGATGGCACCTCTAGACTTATCTTTCAAGCCTCAGGAAGTCCAAGAAGGGATAATAAGTGTGGAGTCCATCTAATTTATATATTTAAAGAGAAAAAGTGTTCTGTTAATTAATGACAGTTAATTGCACTTAAGTTCATACCTAGGAAAGCTGTGGAATAAAATCATCCATCAATGGGTTTGTCACCGCACACTGCAAATTATGATGACTTAGTAAAGAGCTAATTATGCCAGATCAATTAAAGAGCCTCTTGTGATAGAGTGGAAGGGTTTAGCCCTGGCCATTGAGGAGGGGAGTCACCTGCTGTACAGCTGGGCTCACGACAAGCTTTGTTCTCTTCAAGTTTGTTAAAGGAGCAGTTTTCCATTGTAGTCAGAAACCCTGACAGGAGTATCAAAGGTGGCTTGAGGGGCCACTCAGGAAGCAGCAAGAACAGAGAGGACGTGGTTATCTAATCCAGGGGAGGTGTGATGACAGTCTGGACCCATGCAGTGGTAACAGGCATGTACAGAGGGACTAAGTGAGACAAAGATTAAAGCTTCTGGCCAAGGGCAGACCCCTGGAGAAGTGGGACACAGGGAGGAGGAAGGGACTGCTAAGCCCAGCATTCTTTCTGTAGCACCCTGTCCCCTTCTTTCCTGGCCAAATTCCTCACCATTCTCACCATCCATGTCATTGGCCACCTTCCTTCTCAAAACCCTTTTCTCATTCACTTCTTCTTTGCCAATGATCTGATATGCTGTCGTCCTCTTTTAATCCCCCTAGCACTTGATTTTTACCTCGCCTGTGACACTTCCTGTCGTCTGCCATAGATTTAACTTCCTGTCTTCCTCCGGCTGGGTAGTTGCTGCAGAGCCTCCTATGCGGTAGCTCCTCCCCAACTCAACAAACATGGTACCCTTGTCAGTAAATATTTGTTGAATTGAATGAAATCGTTGTGATCATTGAAGGGAATTGTAAGGTTTCCATTCCTAGACGGTTAACTTTTTGCCTAAAATTGTTTAACTAGCTTTATCCATTGGAAATATAATGTGTGTCACACATGTAACTTTAAGTTTTCTAGAAGCCACGTTGAAAAAAGCAAAATTAGCAAATTAATTATTAATAATATGGTTATGCACTGAATAATAACATTTGGTCAGTGGTGGACCACATATAGGATAGTGGTCCCATAAGATCATGATATGGTATTTTTATTGTACCTTTTCCATGTTTAGATAAGTTTAGAGACATAAATAGTTATGATTGTATTATAGTGGCCTACATGGTAGTTATGACAGTAACATGCTATACAGGTTTGTAGCTTAGAAGCAATCGGCTATACCACATAGCCTAATATCGTGGGCTATACTTGCAAGGTTTCTGTAAGTTCAGTGTATCATGTTTGTACAACAAAAATCAACTAACAACGCATTTCTCAGAATATTTCCCTTTCATTAACTGATACATGACTATATATTTTCTTTAACTTAATATTTCCAGAATACTATAATTTCAACATATAATCAGTGAAATAGTTTACACTCCTTTTTTTCATACTAAATTTTCAAAATCCTCTTATGTTTTTCACTTACCACGTATCTCAATTTGGACACTGAATTTTTGTCAGAAATACTTGAACAATCTTTGCATTTCATGAAAACTAAAGATTATAAAATAGATATACATACCCAAGTTGTTCCAAATATACTTAAACATTTTCTAATAACTGAACACCCACATTCATTTTTTAATTTTTAATGAACTAAAATTAAATGAAATTTAAAGTTCCTTTCCTTGGCCACAGTAGCCATATTTTAACAGCTCAATAACCAGAGGTGGCTAGTGGCTGCAGTATGAGTGCGGATCTAGATGTAGGCCACTGACCCTGGCTGGATCCCTCTGGTTCTTGGATTCAAAGGTGTGTTAATGGGGTTCTTCTGATCTCTTTAATGTGCTCCCAACAGAAGTTGCTGAATTCCAGCCATAAGGTCGAAGGAGCTCTGCTCATCTCTTACCATAGCCTGGTGAGGCCAGGTGGGTGGTGGGAACACAGCTGGAGAACTGCAGGTGCAGAGAATCCCCTGCCAAAGTTCTGCTCCATTGCTCCAAATGAGCTCAATATTGACCCCTGCCGGCTAGGAAAGCATAAACAGTGCCTGCCTGTGCTGATCCATGGCCTTTAGATTGGCTTTAACAGCAGGTTAGGGGCGCCCTTTCCAAATAGTTCAAACTCACATGTACAGCAATAAAAACACCACTCCAGCATTCAGGCTGACCTCCTGGCATTCTCATGCAAGGTTAAATGGTCTGTGGTTTTGTTATTTTCTCCCTTCTGTGGCTGAGTAGGTTAAAAAATAACTGCATTGGAAGAAAGGGAGAAAACAGAGAGGCTGTCACCAGCTTTGTCCCCTACAGAACTGCCTGACAACACTCGTAAACTACCCAGCATCCCCAGCCCAGCACTAAGCCTCTCAGAGTCCCCCCTCCACTCACTCACTGTCCTGCCAATATGGACTACCACCTCTGCCAGAGGCCAGAGAGTACCCAGGTGACGTCCCATGGCAGTGATGTCTATATGGTCCATAGTGGGGGAGTAAGTGGGGAGAAGTACCCAAGTGAGAGTTTACAGAGAATTATGGATATCCGGCTCTTTTGGGCTATGGTCATTTCAGCCTTTACTTGTGAGTCCCCACTAAGCTAGGGGACCAGGCCCTGGCACAGTGAGACAGTCAGGCAGTCTGACTTCCCCAGCTGCCGTCGCTTCGGCTACCTGGCCCAGCTTGGTAAGTTGATGGGGAACTCAAACCCACCCATGTAGGCTTGATGTGGGCAGGAGGGAGGGAGGAGGAGGTTTTCCTCCCCTGGATGGCTTGTTGCCTTCTCTTTGGGCCTTATCAACCCACACGTGTGTGTTGAATGCTAAATATGCTTAGCTATTAAAAATGCAGGAGATGAGCCTGCTGCTCCAGAAAGAAAATGAGCCAAAGCAAAAGAAAAATCAGCAGGCTCCCCGGCCTCCCTGTGCATGCCCTGCAGCAGGGTGGGGGGGGGAGGGGAGCCCAGATAGGCAGGGCTCCTCTCAGAATACCCAGATATGCCAGCCTGGTCCTCTTTTAGTGGCAGGGGCTGCAGGAGTAGGAATACTCTGGAAGTCTTCCTGACACTTTGTGGAAAGGGAAATGATCTCTGAGAGGCGCTGGCCAGACGCTTGTAGGAGAAACATGGGCGGTTTATCTCTTCCTGCCTGGTGCTGATGTGAACTAGGGCAAGAGTCTGACTCAGGATTGATGGCTCCCAGAAGATGTAGGGAGCTGTCCCAGGTGCCTGCCACGCAGGCTGTGAAACTCTGGCCCCCTGAAGAGCTGCAGATCCTCCCAGGGCCCACCTTCTCTGCCTGACTCCCCCTGCTCCTCAGCAGGGTGCTCACCTCTCGCTTCTCACCCTACCCTTCCTCCTGTCCACCTCATGCACCCAGCCAGGATGGTGTGTGCCCTGGTCTTCTCCAACTCTTCCGTGGCCCTCATTTGTTTGTCTACAGAGCAGAAGTTTGGCCCCTTTGCAATGAACTGCCGAAGGAAGGGGTAGAAAGGGCAGGTGGGTAAGAGAGGGTGGAAGCTGGATAGGCTGGCATTTTCAAGCATCCAAGAGCAGGGGCAGGGGTGGGTGCATAATGTCCCAGGGCGAAGAGGCTGCAGGAACTGAACGTCAAGTGCTGCGTGCTCCCTGGTTCTCAGATGAGCAAAGGTAAGGACAATGGACAGCTCCTTGGGTGAGCACTCAGCTGACCTTGCTAAGTGCCAAAGTACTCAGAAGGAGAGAATTGAGCCTGGGGCAGCGGGGAGTGATAGCTAGGGAAGGGAGAAAACAGCATGCCTGTAGAGGAGGGGAGAGTCGCAGAAATTAGTAGCCCTAGTTCATCTTGGCGGTGTAGATCCTTATGATTATTAGATTCTTTCATAGCCCCAATCCCATTTGTGCCTTAAGAGTACTCTGTGGTGAAGATGAGAAAACAGAGGCCTGAAGAGATGAATTGGCAGGGAGCGATTACAAGCAGAGCTGGAAAGTAGCAGAGCTGGGACTCAACTCTTGCTCTGGCTCCCATTGCTGTGATAAATATGAGCAGCACTTCAGAGTGACCTGAAGTCAAGCCCCATCTCTGCCCTTCGTTTTGCAGAGTGACCCTTCAGCCTTTCTAAGCCCCAGGCTCTTTATCTGTAAAACTGGGGGTGAAGATAAACATGGTGTTGCGTGTGAGTGCATACGCAGGGCTCCGTGCACGGGAGTGTGCTCAGTGTGTGCTGCTGTGAGCACACACCTTACCCTTGTCCTCGCCCTGTCTCTGCCAGGAGGATAGCTGTAGACTGGTCCTCACCTGAAGCATTTGTTCTTACCAAGCCTTGGTAGAAAGCCAGTTCAGGTTTTAGTGTATGTGATTTAACCTTCGCTGAGAATATTAGTTTATTCATCAAACATTTATTGAGCCCTCCCTAAAGCCAGATGATATATAGGCTGCTGGGATGATTCCAGAGTGACATGTACATCCGAGCAGATTCTTTTGTCAGGCGGTGCACAGTCTGGTTGGAGACACATAGCTGTAGAAGTAAAACCATGCCATTGGACAGGATAAGTGTGGCAGGAACACCTAGGAAGGAACAGCTAGCACTGAGAGAGAAGAGGATGTTTTCTCCAGATCTGGACAGATGGGGGAGTGTTCACCCAGAGAAGGTGGAGGTGGGGGAGACACGGCAGCAGGAAGGCCCAGCCCACGTGAAGGCACAGAGCCAGGCCAGAGCACTGGTGTTCCAAGAGCTGCCAAAAGCCCAGTGAGGCTGTGGGAGAAGGCAGCTGGGGTGGGAGAGGTGGGGCAGGGGGGGCCAGGCTATGAAGATGGAACTTGGTCCTCTGAGCAGGCAGGAATCCACAAAGCCTTTAGTGCTCAGCTCTGTACTGATGGCTATGTGCAAACAGATTAGAACACATGGACAGAAAGATTGGTGGTAGGAATTTTTACCCAGGTCAGGCAAGTGATGCTGAAGCCTAAAGCGATGAGTGTAAAGGGTGCTTTTTTAAAAGCTGTTTCAGAGGTGGACCTTGGTCAGGTGGACTTGTGAGTGACTGTCAGGGAAGAGCCAAAGTCTTTAACTGAATGACGATATTGTTAACATAAATTTCTTTTTATTTAATTTTTTTTTTTTTGAGACAGTCTCAAGCTGTCACCCTGGGTAGAGTTCCATGGCGTCATAGCTCACAGAAACCTCCAACTTGGGCTCAAGTAATCCTCTTGCCTTAGTTTGTTTTTTTTTTCTTTCTCTATTTTTAGCAGAGATGGGGGTCTCACTTTTTGCATAGGCTGGTCTCAAACCCATGAGCTTAAGCTATCCACCTGCCTTGGCCTCCTAAAGTGCTAGGATTACAGGCGTGAGCTACCATGGCAGGCCATAATTTTTTTTTTAAATACAAAGTGTATTTAATTTGGGACAATGAATTTCCTGAATTTGCTGAAAGTCAGTGTGGAGACTAAATTCTTGAAGGTTTAAAAAAAATGTGCTTTGTTTTCTGGATGGAGGTGGCATAGATGCAGGGTTGCCTGCCCAGGACTTTATTTCAGTACTGAAAAGGGAAGCATAGTGTGAGTGACACCCTGGGGAGGGAAGGTGCTCCTTGGAGCTGCTCCTCACTGAGGGAAGCAGGGAGCAGCAGGTGTCAGGGTACCTGGCTGGAGGCCAGAGCACTGATGGGTACCTGGGGATGCTTGGTCATTTCCTCATCTCTCAGCATGCTCAGAAAGAACTTCTTAAAGGCCATAGAGTGAGAACGGGAGCCCAGGATCTCTGCTGAAGGTGCCAGCTCCTGGCCTTCCTGGCAGGGGGATGGAGGATGTTCTGTAAAGAGTTGTCCTGTCTCTCCCCCTGAGTCATGTTGGCTCCAGGGCCTGAGGAAAACAGCAAATGTCTGGGCTGCAGTGCCTGGAAGGCCCTGCAGACAGAGCAGCTTACAGCCTGAACAGCAGGAGCCAATGACCTCTGGTGGCAACAAAGGGGAGCGCTCTGCTTGATGCTCCAGACTGGAGCCTGTCTTGGGCCACTGCTGGGGACCATGCCCCACTCTGCACCAGCACCCCCTCCAGAACCCACTGGCCTCCGGAACTCCACCTCCACCTCCTTCAACCCTGCCCTTAAAGGCTCTGATACCATTTCTACATTGATGTGTATTTCATTGGCCATTCATTTGCAGCATGTGGCTTTTAGTGCTCATTGGTGAAGGCAAAAAACACTGGGCAGGGTGGTGCGATTTGATCAGGGTCTGTCCTTAAAACCCTCCCAGATGCACTGCCTGGGGCCACACCCCTGCAGGCACAGCAGGCCCCAAAGGCAGCCGGAGTGGCATCATGTATCCCACCGCATCAGGACTGATTTTCCTTTTTTTATCTTATCCTCTTCTCAGGCTTACTAATTTTTCCACAGCTGGGGTCACTGGGACTCCCCAGGAATGGCAGTTCCTTTAGTGCCCCTTGTTTTCCCAGTGGGTTTGGAGACCACCTTCTGAGCTCCATGCCCTGGGAAGCCCTGAGTAACAGACGTGCAAGAGATGACAGACCAGCAGGGACGCTGTGCTGGGGCTTCCTGCTTCCAGAAAAACTGGAGCAGCCTAGAAGGGGAGCAGACAGAATTATTTCTCTGGAATATGAGACCCCAGATGCCTGACATACTGCAGGATTGCAGGAGACAATATGTCGATATGAGAGGAGGCTAAAGTTACTGCTCACTCTTCTTCCAGAATGTACTCTCCAAACGGGAGCTTTATGCACTACTCCAGGCTTGAGCAGCACCTAGAAAACTAGGAATTGAGATGAAAGTGGGATTGTGAAGTAGGGCTGAAGCGTTCTGGAAAGACCTCTTCCCTCCTCTTTCTTAGGACCCCAACCAGAAGCAGCCCCCACCCCTCCTAAATGTGGAAGGCCATAGCTCCCTCCCACCCCCTGCTGCAGCTGCCTCCCTGCACAATGGGGCCAGAGGGACTAAGAGAACAAAGGATTCTAATGACAAACATGCCTTGCACCCTACAGTGTCAGGATCATGGTGAGAACAGATGGTTCGACCCTCTCTACCTTTTTCTTTGGCTACAATTTTTTTGTGTTTTTCATTTTTGTTTTGGTTTGGTCTTTAGAGACAAGAGTCTCACTTAGTCACCTTGGGTAAAGTGCTGTGGTGTCATAGCTCACAGCAATCTCCAACTCTTAGACTCAAGCAATTCTCTTGCCTGAGCCTCCCGAGTAGCAGGGACTACAGGCACACACAATGCCTGGCTACTTTTTTAAGAGACAAGGTCTTTCTCTTGCTCAGGCTGGTCTCAGACTCCTGAGCTCAGGCAATGCACCCTCCTCAGCCTCCCAGAGTGCTCAGATTATAGTCACCCAGCCTGGCCTAACTACAATTTATTGAGGGGCTGCTGTGTACCCGGCACTGTGCTAAGCACTTCCTATCTGTCTCCTCATTTAATCACTTCAAATATCTATCAGTATCTTCATTTTACTGATAAGGAAATTGAGCAGGAGCTATGGAGGCCTGAGAAACACCTCTGTAGGCTTTGTACCACCTGAGCCTGCCCCTCAGGGAGGGAAAGAAGAATTGAAACCAGTCCCACCCTTTTTGCCAGGCCAGCTACCCTTTTTCTCATTCTCACAAAAGTCCTGGTGGGCTCCCTGAGGCTCTGGAACCAGAAGCCAGATGGCCATCCCATCACCATGCATCCAGCAATAGAAAAGCCAGGAATTGGATCTGGGTTTGTCTGACTTCAAAGCCTATATTACTGACCCTTCTCCTGCAATTGCTCTGCAACCCCCTCCACATTCTGTGAGTTCTCCGGAACACACAGGAGGCACAGCTACTCAATTCAGCTTCACTGTCCTCCCTAATTTTATATGATTTGCTTCCGGCCATTTTTTTTTTTTTTTGAGACAGAGCTTCAAGCTATCCCCCTGGGTAGAGTGCTGTGGCATCACAGCTCACAGCAACCTCCAATTCCTGGGCTCAAGCAAGTCTCGTGCCTCAGCCTCCCAAGTAGCTGGGACCACAGGCACCCGCCACAACACCCAGCTATATTTTGGTTGCAACCATCATTATTGTTTGGCGGGGCCGGGCTGGATTCAAACCCGCCACCTTGGGTGTATGTGGCTGGCCCCTTAGCCACTTGAGCCACAGGCACCCAGCTGCTTCTGGCCATTTTTACAATTCATCCAAGTCAGCTTATTCACCTCCCTGCCCTGCCCCCCACCCCCCACTGGCTCAGGGAAAATTCCACATTATTCTTTTCAGCAGTTAATCACCTCTTCACCTAATTGAGGAACGTGGTCTTGGCAAGTTGTCCAAGTCACTGATGAAGATACTATAGCCTTCTTGACCCACAGTGGACCCCTTCTGAGCTCTGTTTGGTACCACTCTGGGCTAGAACGAGGCTCTGCTAACCATTTTTTTTTTTTTTTTTTTTTTTTTTTTTTGGCTTTTGCTGCCGGGACCGCTCACCTCTCCCTATAGTAGTGTGGTCTGACCACATTTCCCCAGTTTACTGAGGGTGTGTTATGTGGGAGAGAATCCAAAGTTATGCAAAGGCCAGGAGGGATTTTACTCTGTGCTTCCTTTCTGACCACCAGGCCTGACACTCAGCCACAGAATAATATTAGATTAATCTGGCAGATTTCCTTATTTACTATGCTTTGTGGTTGAATACCCTATGTTGTATTTGCCAAAGATGTTTACCAGTTGGCTTTCTGAAAGTTTTCCCAATATTTTTCCAGATTAAAAATATACCATTTATTCTCTCATCAGGGTTTATGTAACACCTACTGTACCTATCATACTATGGTAGGACTTTGTGGCTCTGTTGTTTACCCTGATCTTAGTGGTGGCCCAACTCCCAACCTTCCAGAATGTCCCAAGTGTTTCTTCAAGTTAAAGAATTTGGATTTGATATGAATAATTTCCTTACAACAGCCACCAAAATGCACCCAAGAGAGCCAAACAGAATACTCAGAGGACATTTTAAAAGAAGGTAAATTCCTTTTTATTTGGGGTGACTTAATGCTCTCGCTGCTTGGAAGACAAGAGTCTTCGTGAGATGGCCCTACCAAGGATGTGCCAGTGAACCAGAGAGAGAGTCTCAAAATTCTGCCAGGCTGGTAGCATAGGCACATGGGCTTTTGTCGAAGGAATTGGTGGAAGAAATCAGACAGCTGAGAACTCTCGTAAGACACATAACCCACAGCACAAATACCATATGTCTTCAGGCTCCTGCCTGTCAGATCCATCTTTACCCCGCTCTAGTAAGTGAAGAAGGGCTGGCAATAATTTCTGCAGACCTAAAGACTTTCTGAACCGTTCTCTTAAGGCATATCTGTTGACAAAAGATTAGATCCTGATCACCAGGAAAGCATAGCTGGCAGGAGGGCAGCTAGCCCTGGGCACGTTGGTGATATTCACAACGGCACTGTCATGATTCTCCACCTCTGCTCTTTTGCAGACATCACTGGGCAGGGAGGGGTGGCTTTTGATGCCAAGAAAACAATTTTTCTTAAATGCAGAGGATCTAGAAAGATAAATTCAGACAGGCCAAGCACACAGGAAGAAGACGGGCAGCCAAGGCAGTGCAAAGGAAACAGAAGGTAGACCTCACCAGCATGCAGCAGGGGATAGGGAGAGGGTCCTGGCATTGGGATCCCGTCTGAGACAGCTACTCCTTGTATATTAGATGCAGCAGGGGAAGAATGGGGACTTATCTTTCCCTTCCAAACACTGCCTCTCAAAGAAAGGGCAAGAGCTCGCTGATAAATGCACGTAATTGCCAGACTTTGGGAAGTGTGTAAATGTGTCCCTTAAGTCTGAAGGGAAGGAACTTTAGGGGGCTTTGGCTAACCTCAGGGGTAACCTGTCAGGCTGGCTTATCACCTGAGCAACCAGAATAATGAATTGCTGTGTCAGTCATCTGGATACTGCCAAGTAACCGCCCCCTCGCAGCTCCTCACTGCACACGGAGGTGTTTGAGTTAAGGCACTTAGACACAGAGAAGATGGGAGAGGCTGGGGCTGTGAAAGCCAGGGTCAGAATCTTGGCTCCTTTCCAAATAGAAAAGTTAAACCTGTCATTCAGGGTCCACAGCCACCTAGAAGGGGCCCTTACCTGCCTACAGCTGGGGCACTTTCCTGGCTGGAGAAGGTGATGGCAAAGGAAGTGAGGGGAGTACACAGGGGTCAGTGGGAGAAACAGGAGAAAATTTGGAGGTGATGCTTCCCTGCACCTGCACTGTCCCGGCGCACAGGCTTAGACAGGGGTCTGTGTAGAATTGATGTGGGGGCACAGGGCTCTTAACAGGTTCTTTGTTTTTTCACAAGATTCAGAAGAGAATTAATAGATTTTGTGGCAGCCATATCTTTTTGCTTAAAAAGGATTGGATCTTGAATTATTTCCTCCTTTGCTTATTAGTTTTGGATCTCCGGCCTGCTGCCTGTTGTAGTGAAGATGGGAGACAATTGGACAGACCTGTGGCTGCGTTTATCCCAGGGGGAGGAGGGACAGATAGCTGTGGTTTTCCTCTTTCTCTCTCTCCCCGCTCCTCGTCTTCCCATCCTCTGGGGATGCAGTTGGCCCTTCCTACTATCATTGAGCTGCCTGCTTCTTTGTCCAGGCCAAAGGCAGGTTACCTTAGAGAGGACACTTTTGAGGGAGAGAAGCAACACCAAAGAATAAGATATCAGGGGCAGCTCCCACATTCTCCTACCCTGTGTCTTTACCCCCTCTCCACTAGCTAATGAACACCCTTAGAATGTTCCCACCCAAAAGAACTCAGTCTCCCTGCTCCTCCTCCTGCCAAGATGCATGCCACCCACTTACCTGGCATCACGGACCTTTATTCAGGAGTTTAGCACTTTGCCAACTTACCTGGTCTTTGGAATCTTTGAAATATTCTTGGTCAGACTTTCTCCCCCACCCACTCCCCTTCTTCATTCCAGAACACTGAGCATCAGGCTATCTTTCCTGTTTCTGATGGGCTCTGATTCCACATGCAGCTGAGTTCTGGAAGCACTGACAGTGCAGGATATGAACAGGCCATACTTGTTAGTAGTGGAAAAAATTCCAGATTAGTCACCCACATTAGGTGGCCTGGCTCAAGCTCAGTTATACACAGTTGGGAAGAAACATGACCAAAGACATGGGTCAACTGGCACCGTTCCAAATGTTGAGACCTAGTGCACTTGTGCTCTGGTGTCTGCCTTAAGGAGCACTTCTGGAGCTGGGTATTGACATGAGGAGAAATGCAGACTGTACTGTGAGCATTTGCAGAGTGGTTTTCCTCTTTCTCTCTCCCCCCCTTCCCTGCTTGGCTTGGTTTGCAGTCTTATTTCAGTTTTAACAATTGCTCTGGACTTTTCTGTCTCAGGCATCATGTCTTTGTCTGCCAAAGTCATGCATACTCAATGTATACCCCGGGCATTTTGCATGGGAACTGGAGGCCCCATGTTTACTCATACCAGCTCATGCAACAAAGCCTACATCTGAAACAGGAAAGTCCTAATTTCAATTCTTGAACTAACTTAGCTTCACAAAGAAATATATCAGGTACTAGAGCACCTTCTTGCCTGGCTAGTAATCCATGTGTTTATAGTAACACTTGAAGTTTGATTTTCTTTTTGTAAAGAAATAAAAGTCAACAGATCAGAACAAGGGTGAGAAATTAAATCAATAAAAGTTTTTTGAGCAGGTTATTATACTATGTATTTTTAAAGTCAGGTTTATTGAAGTATAATTTAGGTTGTAAGAGTTTTGTAATTTGCATTATTTTTAGTTGGTACATTAAAAAAAGTAATGTAAAATACACATAAAATTTATCATCTTAGCAAATTTTAATGTATAAGTTCAGTAGTGTTAAGTATATGCAGCAATATCAGAACTTTTTTTTCATCTTGCAAAACTGAAACTCTATACTCATTTAACAATTGCCTATTCTCCCTTCCCCCCAACCTCTGGCAACTGCTGTTCTACTTTCTGTCTCTATGAATTTGACTACTCAAGGTATCTCATGTAAGTAAAATTGTACAGTCTTTGTCTTTTTGTGACTGGCTTATTTCACTTATTGTAATGTCTTCAAGGTTTATCCACGTGTCAGAATTTCCTTTCTTTTTAAAGCTGAATAATGCCACATTTTGCTTATCCATTCATCTGCTGATGGACCCTTGCATTGCTTCCTCTTCTTGGCTATTGCAAATGATGCCGCTATGAACATGGGTGTACAAATATCATTTCAAGGTCCTGATTTCTATCACTTGTGAAGGAATGAGCCTGAAAGCATTCTGTGTTACGTAGTTTTACATTTTTTATCATTGGAAGAAATCAGAAGTGCAACACTAATTTCACCAGGTAATGTTTGCATAGCTTCTTAAGCTCAGTCTCCAAGGGTTTCTTGTACCATTTTATGGGAGTGCTCTCAGGATTGCCATTAAATATAAAGTCGGAGCAGTTCAGTTCTCCCTCAGTGACTGAGACACTCTGATCAAGGACAGAACTGGCAATGACATGGTGTGTTACTGAAAACCACCATTCCAGACCCACACCACCTTTCCCCGAGCCAAGAAGGCACGTGGTCAAAGGAAGAAGTCCGTGATGTCCACCACAATCTGCTCCTCCTCTCTGTGGCCTTTTCCCTGGCAGAGATCTGTAACTGACATCTGTGATCCTGTTTCAAAGTCATAAAAGGGGTAGGGCTGAAGGGTTGCTAAAATAATTTCAAGAAAAATTGATCAAAGGAATGATCCGTGAATGAATCTTAGAGTTTGGAGAGCCAGCCATGTTGATAGATAAGATTCTTCCCTTGCCAAAAACAGTCCCCTTTTCATGCCCTGTATTGTCTGCAGTCATATAAAAGCCACATTCTAGATCCTCAGGCATTCAAAAAGCTAAGTAGGCTCCACTCTCAGTGCAAAGATGATTGGGGAGCCAAGGTGTTAGCATTCTACCCTCCTGCCAGGAGGAAAGGGGGTCCAGCTCAGGGGCCAGAGCAAAGCTTCTTCATCTCATCCTTTAAAACCCTGAGACAGAGTCCTCCACAGCCCCCCACCCCCAGCATTAAAGAACAGCAGAAATCAAACACTTATTCGTTTCAGGAGGAATAGCAGGGAAGGGGGCTAAGGTGACAGATTCTGAAGAGTGAATGCACACCTTTGTGCTCTGCCTTCTTAAAATTCATCCTCTCACCTGCCAGCCTTGAGAATTGCCTATTTACATAACTAGCTGCCTAAAATGGAATATTGGATAATGCTACATGGCGGTTCACTCAATTTGAGCCCATCCCCAGGATACGAGAGTGATCCAGAAGCCGTCCGACAGCATGCAGTGCGGCAGGCTGGCCCGGAGCCATGCCTCCTTGTGGTGTGATCCTGTCAGCGCTCCGGAGCTGAGCAGATGTCAGGCCTGATCGCAGGGCTGGGGGACTGGCTGAGCAGGGGGGGAGGGGACGTGATTCAGCAGTGGCACACTGTCTTCGGGGGCCCATGGCACGTCTTCCTGAGCTTCGCGGCGGGCGCCTTGTCCTGCCCAAGGTGCTTTGTCAGAGACGGCCAGTGTCTAGGGCCTGGGAAGGGGGGAGCTATAGGATCTGTGGGGACAGCCCAGCACAGGAGGTAATCAGTCAGCTCTGATGCCACCCCTGGCACTGTGCCAGCCTCGCACCCCCTGTTGGTCCTTTCCAAGACACAGAGCTCTCTCCCTTCAAAACTGGAATCATGCTGCTTGCTTGTAGAAGGGATATAAATAAGTGATAAGGAAGTGTTCTGATAATGACATGCAGGTATGGCTCCTCAGCAGACCAGTTGTATCAAAGAAGGCAATTGTGTGTCTGTTTGTTCATTTATTTTTCAGCGTACCGGTTCCTGTAGTCAGTTTAGAGAAAATCCCTAACCTAGTGAAGGCAGATGGTGCCAATATCAAAATGAACTCTCCAACCACTGCTGCAGTTGCCGCCTCCTCCACCCCGTCCTCTGCCGTCCCCACCCCTCCTTTAATTAAGCCTGTCCTGATGTCCAAGTCGGTGCCACCTTCACCAGAGAAGATCTTAAATGGCAAAGGAATTCTGTCTGCTACCATAGACAAGAAACACCAAAATGGCACCAAAAACAGCAACAAGCCTTACAGGAGACTTTCAGGTATGTGTCAGTGTCAACAGGGTCTGCCTCGTGATTAGACAGAAAGGGAGTCACATCTGTAAAGAAGGAGTGACGTGTTCTTATAATTAAGCAATTCTGTTTCATTTTAAGGGCAACTTGGAGTTTACCTGCAAACAGAACCCCCACCTAAAGATACAAGGCTTTAGAACCTGGTGTCTCATTCCCACAGCAGACGAAGTCCCTCTCTCAGTACAATGCCTAACAGGAGTCACCCTAGAGACCTGGGAAGCAGGATGCTCTGCATGGACCTCCAGTCTGTAGATTCCAGGGATCTTAAAAGCAGGTGGTTCTGTGCAGCCAGATCATGCTGACAGGCTGAACTGCCCCTGGCTGCCATAGAGGCAGCACTGCTGCGAAGTTGGACAACCCACAGGGGTATCTCACAGTGGCTCAAGGCATGCTAAGGACAGGCCTGTCAGCAACTGTGATGCATAGGGACAACCTTCGTCCTTGAGTCTGTGGGTTTCCAGGTTGATGATGTGGTTGGGGCTACAGCTGCCTCTCCCCCATAATCAGGTTGGCCTTCCCATCTGGGAACCCTAGGGCTGGCAAAGCAGATGGGGTGTTGGGGGGTCTCTCTTTGGTCTCCTCCCTGGTTGTCTGAGTAGGCACTTGGGGTGTCTGGAAAAGCACTCATGGCCATTTTTTGAGGTGATGCATACCTATTAGAGGCCCCCAAGTGGATGATGTTTGCTTTGGATCTGTTGTAGAACTAAACCTGGCAGTTTTGTTTTCTCCGAAAGATAAGAAGAAGCTATAAACTCCATAACTTCTTCACACACTGTGGGCCCTATCCAGTGATGGCCAGAAAAAATAAAATTCGGTAAACGCTACCCTATGAGAGAGAAACTATCTTCTAGCGTAAGCATGATTTTTAGGCACCCAAGGGACTGTGGGTAATTTTTATTTTCTACTTCTCATTTATCTGTATTTCTGGTTTTTCTATCTTTCATCAATAATTCTTCGAAAAAATACGTCTTAAAAGTACCTCAGCCCCAGATCATTCAAATGAAGCAGGTTTTATGCCCTGTGGATTTCTCATGTGCTGGCCACCCACTGGCAGGAGAGAAGGTAGACCCAGGTGCTCTCTTTGAACCTTGTGGGGCATCACTTTGTGGGCTGGAGTTCCCAACTCCTGGCTCTCTTCCAGAATGGAAAGTTCACTTTCACCCTGCAGAGGGGGCAGCAACATCCCTGGAAAACCAGTAGCCCGGACACAACCAAGGGCTCCTTGTTGAAGCATAAGCATGACCTTGGCTTCCAGCCTTTACCCTAGTCTGAAGTTGTTTGGAGTTTCTTTTTTTCCTTCCTGCTTATTGTTTTTGCATTTTGCTGGTTGTCTTGTCTCATGGGGTCTTTTGCTTGTTTCTTCCTCGCTTTCACATATGTCAGCCAGCTCCTACCCCAGCCAACAACCTGCTCGGCTCCAGGCCAACATGAGGTGCTAGTATGGGTATGGGCATGGGCCTGATCCTGACAGACCCAAGGGAAAGGTGCCACACCAGGCAGCCTGGGGTCTGGTGCCCACACACCCACTTCTCACAGGGCAGAGAGAAACTCAGAGAAAAGAGTGTCTCCAGACTTAGCAGTTTTCTTTTCTTAAAAGTGAAGTTTAAGGCTAGGTGCCTATAGCTCAGTGGTTAGGACACCAGCCACATACACTGAAGCAGGCAGGTTCGAACCTGGCCTGGGCCAGCTAAACAACAATGACAACTGCAACAACAACTGCAACGGGCGTTGTGGGGGGCTCCTGTAGTCCCAGCTGATTGGGAGGCTGAGGCAGGAGAATGGCTTGAGCCCAAGAGTTTGAGGTTGCTATGAGCTGTGACGCCACAGCACTCTATCAAGGGCGACATAGTGCAACTCTATCTCAAAAAAAACCAAAAATTTAAAATTTAAAAAAAATAAAAGTGAAGTTTAAAAATTAAAAATGGCAGACAAAAGCAAAAAGGGGAGGAGAACATTTTGCTAGCCAGCCAGGGAATCTTGGGAATAAGAGTGGCATTCTTGCACACATCATCAACACCACCTTTGCAACCTCTCCATGAACCCCAAACCTTCTTTTGAAAACAGAACACACTGGTTTATATGCTCAGAGTTTATTCCACCAATTTCTGACAGTTTTCCAGCTAGGTAACCTTTTGAGTTTACAGCCATTCAGAGCTGGTAAGGACATACCTCAAGTTTCTGAATTCCCCCACCAGTATCAACACTGCCCCCAAACACCACTACCCCCACCACCCCCAATGCCCAAGAGAGCTGTGTCAGTGCTGCTCGACAGGACTCTGGCATCTGCTTGGTGCCTTCCAGAAACCACACAGGCCCTCTGAGAGGTGGAACTTTAAAGCCTAAAGGATTCTTAAGAGATTGTCTCATGTCCCCTCATTTTTCCAGTGAGGACAGCATTGCTGTCATCCCAGAAAGGATAAAAGATCCAAGATGGACATAGAAAGAACAGATTCCTTAGAAGTAACTTTCACTGGAGCTGAAAGGCAGGACCTGGGGAGAGCCTGGCCTCCCTGCATGGCCCAAGAGGGGAGAGCTGCCCTGGCTTGTCCCCAGGTGGAGCTGCAGGCCCTGCCCTCTCTGCACCTTGCAGTCACACCCCCAGACTTCCCCCCTGCCCCTGCCTGTGATACAGGCAGAATGCTTCTAAATCAGGTCGATGATTTTTCTGGTCAGCAAGGCTGCATGGAAGGCCTGTGCTGAGGGCTTTGTAAAGCGTGAGAGAGGCAGGTCAGGTCGCACTGACATGTGGAGGAATAATCTCCCACTTAAATGGCTAAAACTAGCAGGAAGGCAGGGGCTGGGGGTGGGAGTATGTGCACTCTTGGGGCGGCCCGGGAAAAGTGGCTCTCCCTGCTCTGTAGCCAGCAATGCCAAATGCCAAGGACCTGTGGAACCATTTCAAGTGAAATAAAGCATTAAGAGCAGCACGGCTCTTCCCTTCCCTTCCAGTGCCTGCTCCCACCCTATCCCCTGCACCCTATGCTGCCTTTGGCATCCCTACCGAAGCTGGCCAGCCTGGGGAACTCTGGGTTCAGAGGGGAGCGTCATCTCCCCCCTTCCCCCCAGCGGTTCTTGAAGCATTTTAGCAGCCGGTTGAAAAAACGAAAAACAAAAAACAGATTGCCTGACAATGTCTCACTTGTTGGTGCAAATGTGCATTTTTTTTTAAATGTAGTCTTAATGCCAAATCCTATTTAGTCTCCTTTTTTCTTATATTTTTTGTTTGTTTCTTAAACCAGAGAGAGAATTTGACCCAAATAAACACTGTGGAGTATTGGATCCCGAGACAAAGAAACCTTGCACAAGATCCCTCACCTGCAAGGTATTTCTCTTTCCATAAAAAATACTTCCTGCTCTCACTGGGGCCTTTGTCGAAATGTTTGCATGCCACTCTCTGCACACGGCAGGGTGTGGAACCTCGACATGACCCCCAGCTGTTCTTTGTAAGGGAAATGCTTTCTTCTCGTCCATGGTAGCAGAGTGCCTGCCTCAAGCTGGCTGGCTTTTTAAGAAGGAAAAAAAAAAAAAAACTAGGCTTCCCCTGTTACTTGTGAGGCCAGACAGTAAATTGTATTTATAGGCACTCACAGGCGGTTCTAAAGCCTGCTACGTTTTAATGTATGCAGGAGCAGCGGCAGCGGCGGCGGCGCCCTGAAAGGCAGCCCTGGAGGGGAGGATGATATGCCGCGCCCCTGATCCAGCCACACCGGGGTGGCCAGGGGAACAGCTGACCCAAGGCTGCCGCCATTGGGTAGCCCAAAGCCCCATATTTCATACTGAACTGCTAGTGCTTCTTGGGATCGAGGCTATGGCCCTCTCTGCTTGGTGGCTCTGTTTGTCTGGGCCGAATCGAGCCTCCCACCTGCACCTGGATTAACTCTAGCATTCCCTCGCAGTTGCCTTTCATCAGAGAGGTTTTCATGGGTTCTGCGCTGAAGCTCTTCATCCTATGCCATTTTTTGGAGGAAGCTTTGGCTTCTGAACACCAGGAGCGTAGGGCATGGTTGCGTTCGTGTGGTCTCTGCCTCTTCCTAGCCACAGAGCAGGAGCTGTTGCCTTGAAGTTGACTTTTTCAAGCACCTCTAAATTCCCATGAATTGCTATTTCTGAAATGGAGGGCCTGGGGAAGCAGGTTTATGTGCTGATCAAAGAGGCTGTGCTTTTCATCTCTCTTCTCCTTAGACACATTCGCTAAGCCATCGGAGGGCAGTCCCAGGCCGGAAAAAGCAATTTGACCTCCTCCTGGCAGAACACAAAGCCAAGTCCCGGGAAAAAGAAGTTAAAGATAAAGAGCATCTCCTGACTTCTGCAAGGGAAATACTTCCAAACCCATCTGGGCCGGCACAGGATTCTCTGCCAGGATCTTCAGGGGGCTCTGGCCCAGAACCGAAAGTTGCATCCCCTGCAAAATCCAGGCCACCTAACTCTGTACTTCCCAGGTAAGTACCTCCGTGGTGACAGAAGCCGGGAGTCCTCGGTCAGTTTACCTTGTTGAGTGTGTGGTGTGCAGTCCGATCCTGTGTTAAGTGGAAGTCATAATGCTTACCGCCTGCCTGACTGTCTCACGAGGCAGCAGTGAAGTTTAAATGAGATACTGTGCCTGCCACAGCACGTCCAGCAGACTTTACTGCTGTCCACGCTGTCACCATCACTGACATCACTGTCAGCAGCAGTCTTCAGAGCAGACGAGCAAACCTCAGATCACACAGTGTATATTTTTACAGAGCAATTGTGAGCTGGAAATAAATACCTGGAAGGGTGGCACATCAGCCACCAGGTGACTTCTGGGTTTTTACATTTGTTGGAGGTTCCTGGAACAGAGTGGGGAACCTGAGTGTTAGGGTGGGCGACATGCCTTGGGAGCTCACTGGGCCATGCCAGCCCCTTTGACACGGTATTTTGTGCATTATTTCCACAACTCTGCTGTGATCCAGGAGGATGAAGGGGAAATGGGCATAGCAGAAGCTGTTTGTCTTTACTTGGCTTTCCACTGCAAGAAAGCTGCTCCTGTGAGCCACCTGTGTAGGCTTTTATTGGGTGATCCTGGACAGAAAGGACAAGATAGAATTAAAACCTAGTTGTATTAACAGTAATTTAAAGTCCTTGCATGTCTGTTTTGATGGACAGTAGACTAATTTTCAGATAATGGGACAGGGAATCATTTATTCAAAAATACTGCTTGAGTACCTGCTCCATAAATAGGGTTCTATGTCAGGTACCCTTCAGGGAGGGGCAAAGAGACAAATGAAACTAGACTCTGCTTTTCAAGAATTTTGAGTTTAGAAAATAAGTCTCAAACATCCATGATTTTCATGAAAAGGAAACAATAATAATACACCATGAGAAGTGCAGATGGTGATATTATCTGATGATTTTTTACATACACAATGTGAATTTCAAAGTGTAGTTATCCAACAAGCAAGTAGGCTTTGAGAGACCATAGTTATAAAAGAAGGGGGAGGGAGTTGATTTTTAAAGCAAAGCCAACTATTTTGATGTCACCTGTCCCTGATGTACCAGGCTCACCCTTGTGTCTTCCATGTTGGTGTAAGCCTGACCCAGTTTGAGAACCAGAGTCCCTCTGTGGTGGTGGCCACACTCTGCCTGAGACATTCAGGAGGGTGGCATCAGATGGAATTGCCACCCCCAGCACTTCCATCATCATAACCCTGGTCGTGTCATTCCCATCCTTGATAAGCCATTTACCTTGCCAACCCTCACTTTGCAAGACCATTTTCTAAGGGACAGGTACAGTGCCTGTAATCCTAGCACTCTAGGAGGCCAAGGCAGATGGATTGCTTGAGCTCAGAAGTTTGCAACCAGCCTCAGCCAGTGCAAGACCCCATCTCTACTTAAAAGAAAAAATAGCCTGGTGTTATGGCAGGCACTTGTATTCTCAGCTACTTGAGAGGCCAAGGCAAGAGAATTGCTTGGGCCCAAGAGTTTGAGGTTGCTGTGAGCTTGACACCAGGGCACTCTACCCAGGATGACAGAGTAAGACTCTGTCTCAAAAAAAGAAAAAAAATCATTTATTACTTTTCACTGTACTACCAGGTGCTGGTTAAGGACAAGAATATTACCGTTAGAGTTGAGGAGACAATTCTATTCCAAACCTGTGGGAGAGGATTCATTCTATATACAGTGGCTGTCAAACATTTCATTCCAACACAACCTTGCATGGTACCCAGCAGGAAAGCAGACCTGCCTCCACCTGAAGCCAGTTCAGCCCTTTTCTCATCACACACCTGTACCCAGAGCACTGTCCCTCTCACCCTCCAAAGGATCACCTTGGATTCCCCAAGAACTCCCTCCAGGAAATCTGGTTTGAAAGCCCTCTTTTATTATACATTTCTCCATTGATTTTTGACTGATGGAGGCATTTCTCACTCAGGCAGCGGTACCTGGCTTAACATAGACACAAGGGAGCAGCCATTAAAAAAAAAAACAGAGCCTTAAGGATCTGCTCTGTCTGTTCCTTTTTGGTTTAATTTTCAGGAGAATGTTCATCTTTGGAGAAATACAAAGTGTTCTTATAGGGGAGCAGAAAAAAGAGAGGAGTGAGGTTAATCAGCAAAAAGAATGTCTCTGAAAGGGAAGGGGGGAGGTAAAGGCAAATCCTGATGACAGAACCATTTTTGAGGACACTTTTCAAGGTTGAGATAGGCACCACATAACTCAAGGGTGAACTCTTTTCCAAAGTTAGTATGGTGAAAATGTTCTTTTGGACTTGTTTTAGGTTAGGGTGAAATCCCCTACAATCAGAGATTGAAAAGGTGTGATCGAAGTTTAATGTTTTAATTGCACAAAACTTACAAAAAATTTATTTGCTCATATTAACAACATATAAAATAGACGTATTTCTCTGCAGTGGGCAAAAAAAAAAAAAACCTATCACACATGAATGGAATTATCGTAATCTCCTCCCAGTTGTGAATTCCCTTTATAGGAAATGCTAACATATGTGAATTTATTTCTTACATATCTTTTTGGTAACCTTGAAAATATTTTAGTTCTCATATTCTTGAATTGCAGCTCATTCTTGTGTCAGGGATTGCTAAAAAAGGAACTTAGGTCTAGAATTTAAAAAGTTAAGAGTTAGGCAACAAGGGAAGGAGCAGGATTTGAAATGGAAACCTCGACTCCATGCCTGCTACCTAGGTAAGGCTGGTCATGGTTCCTAACCTCTCTAGTCTCAGATCGCTCATCTGTAAAATAGAACTGATGACAGTTAAAGGAGAAAGGACCAAGCACATAACATGCACTCAGTTAATGGGACAGTTAGGAAGTGGTGGTGGGATGCAGTGGGGAAGCAGTTTGAGTAACTGAAGGCCTCGGGGCTCTCCGATTTCCGTACACCTGCCTTCTGTGCTTCTGTCCCCAACCTGGGGGCCCTTGAATGATATGCTCATATACTCTGTTTCTTTGCCTCCAGCTCTAAGGGAACACATTGCTTGCTCCAAAGAGCCCAAGGGCAGTGGACGACTAGCCCAGCAAGACCCTTCAGGACCCTGTTGCAAGGGGGCATGAGGGCAGAGGGTGGAGCTGGGCTCTAACAAGCCAGGCTGTAGCCCTCATGGAGACGGAGGAAAGGTAGGCTGTGGAAGCCAGTGCCGACAACATAGAGCACAGTCCTGTCTGCCTCGTAAATACTCACACAGCCAATCTAAAGTATGAAAGGGCAAAATCTGGTGACTGTTGCACTAACGAGGGTGTGTAGAATAAGGCAAAGAAGGTCCTAGCTCCAGACAAAGGGCAGGGTGAGCCTGCAGTCGAAGCAGTCCCTATTCTTGACTCATGAAGCGAGTATGACTGCCATGCCACAAGCCAGCCCTCTCCTTGATCTGTGTTTGTCCCTATGCTTTTCCTGTATCTGTTTCTCAATCTGGGGTGGGCATACCTTTGAGGTGAAGCAGATAGGCACAAGAAAAGCCTCATTTCTTTGCTTGGCAACCCATGTCCTTATCTGAGAAAGGTATCGTTTCACACACGCAAGGCAGTGGGGCAGCTGGGATAAGAAACTGCCTGGTGTGCCTGGTGTGTAGTAAGGACCCAGCGGGAGTCCCCTGCCTTCTGCTTTTTCCCCAGAGCACACAGACAGCAATGCTATGTTTCGTCAGAAGCAGGGATGGGCCTTTCTCTGTGTTCTGAGTGGAAGTGAGCAGGGACCCGTCCTCGTAGATTTTGTCTTTAGAGCAGACTGGCAAGCAGCGAGGGGACGCGTGATGTAGTGTTGAGGGGGAGAGAGTGGATGGTGACTGCAGACTCCAGGGACTCCTCCAACACTTTCTTGTGACTATTTGCCCCATTCCCCTTCACTCCTCACCAGACCTTCATTATTCTGAGACACAAACTAGGTTTAACCCTGGAAGTCAAGTCAGAGCGGGGTGGGGGTGGGGGAAATGATCCACTCCATCATTTCCATGAGGCTGCCTGTCTCCTTGGGCAAACAAGCCCCCAAAGGACAGGATTTGGGTGCCTCTTATGAGCATGCAGGGTGGGTGCCCACAGTCCTGTGTTCTTGGTTCTCTCTTTGCCCTCCTAGCTGGTTCTGCCTAGAGCACACAGTTTCCAGGAATCCTTTCCTACTCATCTCCTACTCTCTTTATTTATTTATTTATTTATTTATTTTTGTAGTTTTAGGCTGGGGCTGGGTTTGAACCTGCCACCTCCTGTATATGGGGCCAGCACCCTATCCCTACTCCTTTGAGCCACAGGTACCATCCCTCCTTCCCTCTTTTATCTGGCAACTGGACTTACTACTGATTGTTCCAATGGTTTTTTTCTTAATTAAACTATTTTTTTTTATCAGAGTAATATAGGCACACAGTTCAAAAGTCAAATAGTACCAAGAATGAGAGTGGTAGTTCCTGCCGTCCTGGAGCGTCCCCTTACCTGTGCTGGCCCCTGTTTCCAGGGCCTTTCTCTTTCTGAGTTTGTACCCTTATTTGGATGGAGTATCTCCTCCATTAGCTTCCCTGTGAAAAGACGCCTGAGAGGTCAGTTTTGACATTGTTTTTCTTCTATTTGCACACTTAATTGATAATCTCTTTAAGTATATAACTGAATTGAAAGTCATTTCCTTACAGAATTTTGAAGACATTTTTTCCATTCACTTTTAGCATGGAAAGTTTTTATCAATAAGTTTATGTCTCTCTGATTTCTTTTTTTTTTTTTTTTTTTTTGAGACGGAGCTTCAAGCTGTCCCCCTGGGTAGAGTGCCATGGCATCACAGCTCATAGCAACCTCCAACTCCTGGGCTCAAGCGAGTCTCCTGCCTCTGCCTCCCAAGTAGCTGGGACCACAGGCACCC
>CAUYQV010158266.1:0-12096 GCA_963574575.1 Galagoides demidoff | reverse complement strand
CCGCCTCCCAAGTAGCTGGGACCACAGGCGCCCACCACAATGCCCGGCCATTTTTTGGTTGCAGCCATCATTGTTGTTTGGCAGGCCCGGGCTGGGGATTCGAACCCGCCACCTTAGGTGTACGTGGCTGGTGCCTTAGCCAATTGAGCCACAGGCACCAAGTCAAGCTTTTCCATTTTTAGATGCTTCCCTTAGGATAATAAGCTAGAAGCATAATGATGAAAGTAGTAAAAATACAAAATCTATCTGGAGTTGAAGGAATAAAGCATAGTTATCCAAAGCCATGAGTTAAATAGAAGAAACAAGGAAAAAGGAAATTTAAGGCGGGGAGGCCAGAATGGGAGTGAAATAGCAATTTTTGCTGAATATATTTTTTTCCAGTTCTTTTGGTAGAAAACTCTTATGGAGGATTCATGGATGGTCACTGATTTGTTTTTTCTCAAATCTTACAACAACTAAGGGAAAATATTCTTAAAATATTTTCTGCCATTTTTAAAAATTTTGGTCTTAGGAATTTGGTTTTCATTCTTTTTTTCATTTTTCATGTTTTTAACCAGTATTAGTCTTTTTTAACGGATTAGAGCCTATGTGAATTCAGTAATATTTCCTGAACTTGTACCCTTTTCTGCCATGCTTTTGTTTAATTATAAAACACAAAAGTAATATACACATGCTAAATACACAGCCTTCCTTTCTTCCCAGGAAGATCTGTTACATGTTTGTCTCAAAATATCATTTTAGTAATCCCTAGAATTATGCAGTCTGTTAGTTCATGGACAGAGAAACATATAACCCAGAATAAAATTTTTAAATTGGAAAAATAAACACATTTATGTAAAATAAATATTTATCCCCATATATAACCATGAAATTAGCATTTTATTTATTTACTTACTTACTTAATTATGTTGAGACCCAGAGTCTCACTTTGTCTCCTTTGGTAGAGTCCCTGTGGCATCATAGCTCAAGGCAATCTCAAACTCTTGGACTCAAGTGATCCTCTTGCTTCAGCCTCTTGAGTAGCTGGGACGACAGGCCCCTGCCATGACATTGGCTATTTTTAGAGACAGGGTTTTGCTCTTTCTCAACTCCTGAGCTCAGGCTGTCCCTCCACCTAGGCCTCCCAGAGTGCTAGGATTACACGCGTGAGCCACCACACCTGGCCTCCATTAGCACTTTTTTTTGGCAGTTTTTGGCCAGGGCTGGGCTTGAACCTGCCACTTCCAGCATATGGGCTGGTGCCCTACTCCTTTGCGCCACAGGCGCCGCCCCCCCATTAGCACTTTTAAACGTGTGAGGAAACAAACTTGCTTTCTTTTATCCTTCGATCCCAGCTGTCAAGATAACTGATGAGAGTTGTGTGTCCTTCCTTACTTTTTACTCTAGTTATCCAGACACAGCAATACATATATCAATATGTACATCTATTTTTACAAATCTCTTTACATACATTTGTGCATATATAGGTAGAGGTGCACATCTTGTTACATGTCTGCATGCAATCTGCTTTTTCACTTAGAATGAGTACATGTGATACATTGCTTTTAAAAAGATATGTGATTTGAGTGGCAACTTAGATATCTCTATGTATATATATAGATATATCTACTTACAGATTTTCTTTTCTGTTTGTTTTGTTTTGTTTTGTTTTAGAGACAGAGTTTCACTTTATTGCTCTTGGTAGAGTGCTATGGCATCACAGCTCACAGCAACCTCCAGCTCTTGGGCTTAGGTGATTCTCTTGCCTCAGCCTCCTGAGTATGTGGGACCACAGGCACTGGCCACAATGCCCAGGTATTTTTTGTTGCAGTTTGGCCAGGGCAGGGTTTGAACCCTCCATCCTCGGTTTATGGGGCTGGCACCCTACTCACTGAGCCACGGGTGCTGCCCGCCTACTTACAGATTTTAATAGTAGATATATACATATGTTCACATTTTCTTATGCATATGGAATAGATCAATTATTACAAGAATTGTTGTTGGACCTTGGGAGATATATGTGTGTGTGAATATATATGTATATATGCATTAATATTTTAACTATTTTCAGATTTTTTACAAATAAATACAAGTACAATTTTGTTCTCTTTTCATTTCCCAACTCAGGTTCTTACTCTCTAACCTCTTGAAGAATTTTTACCAGCTATGTCCCCATATTGACTTGTGGGAACGCCTCTCTCTTTTTTAAAAGAACTGTAATATCATATCATGCTCTATTGATTGTTGCAACAATTTTCTTGGCATTCAACCTGCCTATTAAAATCCTACCTTTGTTTCTTCTCACCATCTGTTTACCCTTAATGTGATACTATCAGTGGAAACTATGTCTATAGTCTATCAGTGTCTGTCCTCCCCTGGTTTCATGTTCAACCTTCATTTTCACTCCCTCATTATATATTCGCTCAAGAAGGAATTCTCATTCTGCCAAGAATTACATGAGGAGACCCATTTCTTTAATTTTCTTCATTTGTCCACACAGCAACCACAATCACCCTGGCAGCCTGTGTCCCTGTTTGATCAACCATTTAGTGAAGAAGTCATTTGGAAAATGAGAGTTATAATTAAACTTTTCACTTTACCTGCAGTGGTTTTGATTACCCTGGGCTTTTGGCCAAATCACCTCCATGACCTTGGTTTTTGGCAGCAGTAGAAAGGTAACATGTATGTCGCAGATGTGAAAGTGTTGCTTTTCCTTAACACCCTCGAAAATTCAGAACTATAGCCACTCAAAGGAAGCTTATGTTCTACTAAAGGAAAAAAAAAAAAACCAAAAAAAACAGAAGATACATGGCACGCTTTTTACCACACAATATTATTTCCTAGAAATTTTCTACCAGTTTTGGATTTTACATCTTACAAACAAATAAACCAAAAGTGCTTCTCATGGGTTCACCTTGATAAATTTTAGTCCCAGTGCATACATAGGATGGATTCACTTTCTACGTCCACATTTTAACTCACTGAGTTTTGAAATTTTTCTTTGCATATGCACCATTTTCTCAAAGATGTTAAATGGAAATCCTCTGATGTTGGGCGGGAATACAAATATAGTTCCTTAACTTAAAAAAAATAATAATATAGTTATTACTTTGCTACCTGTACCTCTGCCATTTGGAGCCCACGACTCTCACTTGAATCAATAACTCAAAATACTTAAACTCCAGATACTGTTTAAAGGGGGTTAATGGCCTTACGTGATAGTAGTAGGAGACATTAATTCCAGATAAAGTTAGAAACTCAGTTTATTTTTGAGAAACATAAAATACGTGCCAGACAATCATCCCTTTGATTTTTATAGCTTTACATTCATATAATTTCAGAGCTATATCCCAAGACTATTCACATGTATTACTCTGGAAATGACTCCTGAAAATGGTCATTTAAATAATTTAATGTAAAGAAGTAATCATGTAAGAAAATATTTCTGCATCATTTACCAAAATGCTGTTATTTCTGTCTGACCCAAGGCATATTGCTTTACCTTGCCATGTCACACATTTCTAGGGGGCAAATTAAAGTCTTAGATGGCACTATGTTTTTGGCATTTCTAATGTCCACATTCCACAATTCTATAACAATATATATTGAAGAAGTTCAGTTCAGGCTCGATTCAGAGAAAAACGCATCTTTTCTACACACTAAGAATGCTTCCTTTAATAAGACAATGGCTGGAAAATCATCCAATTTTCCCTATAGCTACTAAAAAACTCACATTCAAATTTTATATTCAGTTGATATGATTTTCTTATCCCAGTTTCCTGGTATAATATCCATCATCTCTATAATTGGTTTAATTTTCATTTTCTGAATTAATTTTACCTATACTATATGTATTACTCTAAGCCACCTCATATATTTTGCGACTGAAATGTATGGTAAATATGTATACAAATATTTTCACTTTGACTACCAGGCCGTATTTTATTTCTTTATTTTCACATTTTTACAGACTTTTAAATGAAAATGTCTTTTTTTGATTATATATTCTAAGTCACGTAAAAAATATGGAAAATTTAAAAAATAATAAAAATACAAATTATCAATTATCCTTTCTGTGAATTGTTTGATGATGAGAAACATACCCCTACTAAAGAGAAGGGCCACTGGTTAATCAGAGGCAGGGAGTTCTATGAAACCTCCCGCTAGAAAGGGCAGAGGAAGCCTACAAGGGAAAAGTCAGGAGCTACAGGGCTCTCCTCTCCCTTTTCTGTTAGTCAGCTTTATTTCCTCTCTCTGTAAATTTGTTCTTGCTCCTTTAGTGTACATGCAAATAGTATACTGACCCAGCCTTAATTTTTCCATGAATTCCAGTTACCAATTCCCAATGACAGAAGATTTAATTGGCTTCTCTTGAGTCACATGCCTATTGGCAGATACATCTAAGGCTTTTAGTTCTTCAACAGCCTCTGTGAGTAATAGGTGGTTTTCAAGGAAGAAGTTATGGATGGAGTGGTCCGACATACTCTTCAGAGACTACCAATCCCCTTACTATATAAGTCATTGTTCATACTTTGTAAATTTATTTTGATTTTTTTCTCCAGATCATTTTATGAATACATATAGTATGTGTGATTTGTATCCTATAATTTTGACTTAACAATAGGACACACATTTTCTTTTCTTATAAAAAGTGACACTAGGGATAATTGCACAGGTTCAAAAAATTGAACAAAGCCTTCCTTTCTTTTTGCAGTAACTGTTGAAGGTCAGTGCCCCTAGAGGAGGGTAATTAAAGTGTCCAAGATCAGCAAAAGCAAATGCTTGGATTTGAAGAAATTTACACTTTTATTTACTTTCTAAAGGCATCAACTACAAATATTTTGTAGCTTACATGGTTTTTTCCTTATTATAAGCCATATGTCAGTATGTCAGTTTGATGAATATTTAAGATTATAAAGGTCTAATAATTAACTGGCAAAGGTAAAGAACTTATATTATAAAATTTGTGGTGTTTGAAACTTGATCTCAACTATAGATACTCTTCTTTTTACAATGGGGCTCTGTCCTGATATACCCAATGTTAAGTTGAAAATATTACAAGTCAAAAATACGTATTTTCATACATCTGACCTACTGAATATCACTGTTTATCTTAGCCTAACTTTCATATGCTCAAAACACATTAGCCTATAGTTGGGAAGAATTGTGTGGCACAAAACCATTTTATAATCAAAAATTGAATACCTTGTGCAATTTATTGAATACTGTATTGAAAGTGCAAAGCACAATGGTTGTATAGGTAACTCGAAGTAAAGTTTTTACTGAGTGAATATCACTTCTGTACTATGATAATGTCAATAAATTCTAAGTCAAACCATTAAGTCAGAGGCTGTCTGTAACTTAGAAATCCCTATTTTTTATTCAATAAACAAAAAATCCAAGGTAAAGTTTGTTACTCTTTACTTCAGAGAACTTATATCCATGGTTTTATTTTCTTGGATAAGCTTCACGCACTGGCTACATTGGCCATTCCATTATAAAAGGAGGCAGCAATGTTTTATTGAGGTGACAATCAACATTAAAAAAAATGGCCAGATAAAGTAATTAAGCAAAATACTAAGAAAACAACCTGAGATGTTAGGTCTATTTCATGTTATTTTCCCAGGGTAGAACAGTGTTATTCAAAATGTGGTTCACAGGCCAGTGCCAGGTCACAAGGCCATGATAAGTATAGAAATTGATAAGCATTTGGAAAATTCTACAGCATTCTTTTATTGCTGATAGTGATATCCAAGTACTTTAGCATTACATTCACACAGATGAGTGAGATATAGAGTTGTTTATGGGCTGGCGAAGTCATTTGGGAGTTGCATATGTCATCAGCAGGACAGCTAGTCACACACACCAGGATGTGTACTGGCTGGTAGCGCACACACTCAAAAAAAGTAGATGAAGCTGGTCCCTCATCCCAGATAATTTGAAAACTCTGCTCTAGAGTGCTTATAATTCTGTTAACCTTACATTTAAATTTGTCATGGAAAATAATTTCAGTTAAATTTTGAAATGAAGACTGACTTTGTGTTCTTCATTTTCCTCTGGTTAGGACACTGTTCCACTCCTGAGGACGGGTCCCTCTGCCACACTGTGGGCAGTAGCTCTACAAGACAGTTAGAAATGTTTGTCTTTGAGGATGTCTGTACATATGTTTTCATGATTGCCTACTTATACTCTCTACAAGTATTGTAAAGGGAGTACAAGGACAACTTTCTTTTTCCTAGCATCTATGTAAATATTTCTCTCTAATGTTAGCAACCATTTACTTGCAACCTCTGAACTATTGATGATAGCTACTGGATTCTTCATGGAGCCAAACCAGTGTCAGAAAAATTATCCCAAACTTAGAAATAGGCAAAAGGGATTACTGCAAGTTCATTGAGTGGACTTTTGTGTTTGATATTATATTAACTACCTATTTTACCACTAAGAAAAAAGGTTAACAGGTAAATATTTTTTCCAGTACCAATGAAAAAATATTCTTTTGGGAGGAACAAAACACATCTCAAAGATTTATTGCCCTATAAAACATTAACCAGGTTTAGTTCAACATTATACCCCCTTGGACACATGTTCATTTTGTACTTGCATGAGTCATGATTTGGCCATTTTTAATATGATATTGTTAATATAAATTTTCCTCTTTAGCTTATTGAATTAGGCTATTTAACTTTCAATTAAAATCTGTAACATTGTAACGTTACTCATGTCTCCCAGTTTTAGATTTGTCCATATCAGCAAGGACCTGATTTGTAAGATGAACCTAAATATGTACTAAATAACAAATGTTTACTGAATAAAGAAACCCAGAATGGATTTTTCACATGTAAATAATAATACATATTAATAGACATAATTTTACTTTAATTTTATGAGTACATAAAATGGTATATAAGAAAGCATTTCCAAAATGAGCAATTGAAGAAATATTCCTATATCATATTATCAAGACTGGTCAGTGATGTGATGTGTTATTAAAGCATCTTAATTGATAAGACATTCCTCATCTTTATTCTGGTTTAAGATTATAATAAAACATCTCAGTGATATTAATGTAAACAAAAATCTGCATGTTGGAGTTGCAGAAATACAACATAACACTTGTCAGGGAAAGATAAGCATCACAGGACAAAGGTTTTTTGAGTATCAAAGAAAAAGTAGAAGTGAGAGAGATTATTTTTGTTGAAATGATCAGGGAGGTATTTTTGGTGAAAGGAAGAAAGTGGGACTTGATAAATTGGGATTTGATGATCCGAGCTTGTCTATCAATGTGACATGTACTTAGAGAAGATAACAAGAAAAGCAAAGAAAGTACAGCGAGCTTGGGAACTAGCAGGTACTTAGGGAACCGAGAGAATGAGCAGGGATCATCAGGGACTAAATTATGTTTCCCCAAAATTTGTAAGTGGAAGCCCTAACTCACACGGTGACTGTATTTGGAGGCCTTCAATGCCTTTAAGAGATAACTAAGGTTAAATAAGGTCATTTGACTGGGATGTCAATCCAAGAGGCCTGCTGTCCTTATAAGACACAAAAGAAACCCCAGATATCTTTCTCCATGAACACACAGAGGAAAGCTGATGTGAGGCCACAATAAGAAAGTTGCTGTCTGCAACCCAGAGATGCAGTCTTACCAGAAACCAATCATGTCAGCCCTTGATCGGGACTTCCAGCCTCTTGACTGTGAAAAAATAAATATTGTTGTTTAATCCACCCAGGTGGTGGCATTTTTGGTACATTGATCTGAGAAGATTAAAGTGGGGATGTAGGTATATGTCATAACAATAAAATACATATTTTTCAGTGAATGTCTACTATTTGCTAATATGTACACTGCTTTGCGTTATACATGTAGTGTCACTATTATTTAAATTCCCAACATGTTAAGTTTTATTTAATAGGTGAGAAAATAAGCAGAAAGATTTAATAATTTTATCTCAGTTACATAACTCATAAATAGTTGAACAAAACTCCAAATTGATTTCGGTACACCCAAGGGTGTTTGAGGCCAACTTGGATAGAATCATCAGAGCTAATTATGAAAATCTCTTTTTAAAGGCGCATGCTTGAAATCAGCCATCGTTAAAGTATTCAAACTATAGAAATTGGCAAACATCAACAGTACACTAAAAAGGGACTGTTATTCTTCAAAAAAGCTGCTTGTTACCCTTATACTACTGTTGGCAATACATTACCAAAGACCTAAAGAAAAGAAAAAAATCTGTAAAGACAGGTTGAAGTCAAACCACAGAGGGTTTTTGGTTAAACTTGTTTATTATTACTGTAGAAAAGCATTAATTCATTGAAGTTTAGTTACTCTCCAAGATAGTACAGAATTGTGCTGAAGATTACAGTTAGTAAGTATGCTTCTCATTGCCTGATGGCCTATGTTCTCAGCCCAGAGAAAGAGTGCCATTGTGGACTTTCTGAATTGAGTTGCTTTTTATGAACTCTTTTTTACTTTAATTTAGTCTCTGGCTTTTGTTACATTCTGGAGAAATCTCATGAACTGAAATGGCTGGCAAAGCAAGTACAAAAAACAGTACTAGAGGGACATCAAAAATTCCTAGAAAAATGGTCACACTGGATGTTAAAATGCAAATTTTATGAATGTTCAGGGCACATGAATGTTCCAGGAATTGATGGAGAAAACAGATGGCAGCCATAGATTATTAGGGATTGCTACACATTGTCTTATAAAGAGCGTCATAAAAAATATTACAGTCTAGAAAGAAGTGAATAATAATGCAGGAATGCAGCTAAGAGAAACTCTGGCTGTGGCCAAACCCCGAACACTGAGGAGTTAATCACATGGAAACATCAACTGTTTTGTCCCATCTTCATAAGGTCTCCAGTCTAAAGACACCGCGTAGCTCCTTTCGAGGATCACACTCATATATTAAACGTTTTTAAATTTATTATTAATTTCCTTTTCTTTCATTTTTAACTGACATGTAATAATTGTACACATTTATGGAGTACCTAGTGATTTTTAATACATATAATTATAGTGATCAGATTGGAGTAATTAGCATATCAATCAACTCAAAACATTTAACATCTCTTTGTGCTGGGAACATTGAATATCCTTCTTCTAGCTATTTGAACCTATTTGTTATTGTTAACTATAAGCATCCTACAGTGGTTTAAAGTGGTAGAACTTATTTCTCCTGTCTTCCTCTGATTTTGTATCTTTTAATACATATCTCCCATTCCCCTCTTCCCTAACCTTTTCTAGCCTCTAGTACTTCTGTTCTGTATTTTACTTCTATGAGTTCAACTTTTTAAGCCCATTTGTGAAATGAGGGGATGGATCTTTTATTCTATAAAGGGATTAGAAACCTTACATTAAACAGTGTCTTGGAGAAGGCTCACAGGATCATGAATGATAATTGTACACATCTTCATTTTGAGTGATGGCTAGATAGTAGTTTGAAGTGTATCATAGTAGAAGAATTTGCACCAGGAAAATTGGCAAATGCTACAAATCAGAATTTTCCCCCATAGAAAATCATTGTTTAAACGCCAACATACCACTGCTTCAAATATATATATATTATCATATATACTTTATATATATGATATCTATGCTATAAAATATTTTTCAATCCAAAATAATTTTTAATGTGCAGGGATTTCAAGTAATGAGAAGGAATACTTTGCAGAAAATAAGAATTCTGTGAAATTTTATCTAGTTAGATAATTGTATTTATCTAAACTTCTTATTAAATGTAGAATATAAATGTCTTAACACAATAACTAAGAAAATGCCATGAAGGCTATGTTAACCAGTTTAATGAAAATATTTCAATTGTATATAAAGCCAGCACATTGTACCTCATGACTGCATTAATGTACACAGCTATGATTTAATAGAAAAAAAATCTATACACAGGTGCCAAAAATATACACACATTTTAAGAGATGTTATCTATTTATTGCTTTTTGAAGTTGAATTGAAAGTACTATTGCTGGTCAAATGTACCTAGACATGTTTCATATACCTATTTTACATGCAATTTGTACACTTTTGGAGAATGATTGCTTTTACTTCCAATAAGACTTTTAAAATTTGTATACATTTCTTTGGCACCTGTTGCATGTGGAATACAAAATACTGAGTGGTCTGGTTCACCTGTGTCAATTATCTAATGCAGTGACACATAGCTCTGTATATTGGAATCACCTGACACATTTGCTGTCCCCAACCCAAGGTTTAATATTTAATAAGAAAAAAAAATTTAATAAGGTTGGAATGGAGCTCAGGCATCAGAGTTTGTTTAAAATTTCCTGAAGTGATTCTGCATAACCATCAGATTATCCGAGGGTAATCATGGTCTCATTATAATTAGGGGGCTTCACCTTCCAAGATATCATTTGTGCTGAGATGTGCTTGAGTTTATGGTAATGTTTAGTTATAAAAGTTTCACTTAAAAAATTTGTCTTTGTACCTCTGAACTTTGCAGATTGACAAAAGACAAAGTGGTAAATAGACAAGCTCAATGCTGCTTTTGTTAGTTATAAAAAAGATCAGTTGATCAGACTACCAAATTAAACTATGAATAGAGTGGCTATGCTTCTAAGGATGGATATATAATTTCCAAATCAGTAAGTGGAAAATGGAGATAAGAAAAATTCAACAATCCAATAAAAAACAAAAAGGGAGAAAAGTAAAAGCCATAAGGAATAGCAGCATTTCCTAAAACACTAAGAAGGTAGAAATAATTGTAAATATACCATCAATCTCCATAACTATAAATGAACTAAACATGACAGTTAGAAAATGAAGTCATAATGAATTAAAAAATATTCCAATTATATGTTAATTATGAAAGATATACCAAAAGGTAAGCAAAAGGAAAGTTTTAGTCATTCATTTGTTCCTTCATGTAGTAACAAATCTATTTTCACTGAGCACCTTCCGCGTGCTGAGCAATATTCTCAGTTCTAGAAATACAGACATAAACTAAATCTCTTCCTTCTTGAAGCTTTTGTTTTAAGTGAATGGAGTCAATGAGATTGATAAACAATAAACAAAATAATTATGATTCATGCATATTAGTAGGAATAAGTGCGCAGGGGAAAAATAAAGCAGAAAAGGTCAACAGAAAAGGTGGAGAGTGTGAAAACTTTAAATAGAATGATCAGGGAAGCATACCCAGAAGGTGGGATTTGAATAAAGACTGGAAAGGAGAAGGGTTCAGCAGTGTGGTTATCCCCAGCAAGAGCACTGCAGATAGAAGGTTCATCCTGCCTGTGAGGCTGCCTTGGATGTTCCAGGAAGCCAGAGTGGGCAAAGGAGGACTAGAGATCACGAGGGTAGCAAGTTCATGGACAGATTAAAAACAGCTTTTTGAACCATTGTAATAATTTCATGTTTATTCTGAGTAAAATTGAAAGTCATTGATGTGTTATGAGCAGTGGATGGGCCTGGCTTGTAGTTTAGGAGAGACCCTGTTAGAATCCCTGTTGAAAATGGAAAGAAAAGGGCTCCACCAGTTAGGAAGCTGTAGCATGAAGCTATGTGAGAGAGGATGATAATCTAGATCAGAATCATAGCAATAAAGGTACTAGAAAATAGAGCCTACAGAATTTTCAAAAAATTTTGTGGAGCAAAGGAGAATCAGAGATAACTCAAGTATTTTATCCTGAGTAACTAAAAGCATGAAGGCACCATTAATTGAGATGAAAAAGTCTTAGAAGTTACAGTTAAGGCTCGGCGCCTGTGGCTCAATCGGCTAAGGCGCCAGCCACGTACACCTAAGGTGGCGGGTTCGAATCCCCAGCCTGGGCCCGCCAAACAACAATGATGGCTGCGACCAAAAAATGGCCGGGCACTGTGGCGGGCGCCTGTGGTCCCAGATACTTGGGAGGCAGAGGCAGGAGACTCGCTTGAGCCCAGGAGTTGGAGGTTGCTACGGGCTGTGATGCCATGGCACTCTACCCAGGCGGATAGCTTGAGGCTCCGTCTCAAAAAAAAAAAAAAAAAAAGAAGTTACAGTTAAGAGTGGGCAAATATAGGGTTTTGAGGTAGATTCATTGGTGACTTTGACAAGAACAGTTTCAATGGAGAGTTAAAGTTTAAGGAAGTATAAAGTGATT
>CAUYQV010158265.1:0-21015 GCA_963574575.1 Galagoides demidoff | reverse complement strand
GCCACAAAGCCCAACCATTTTTTGGTTGCAGCCATCATTGTTATTTGGCAGGCCCGGGCTGGGGATTCGAACCCGCCACCTTAGGTGTATGTGGCTGGCGCCTTAGCCGATTGAACCACAGGCGCTGAGCCTATCCGTTTTACCTTCAATCACTCAAGGAAGATATTGTTCTTTTTCTACCGTGTATACACCCAAGAACTTGGTTGAAATGCTTACCGGTACATATTATTAAAGTATACCATATTTTAGTTAGTTTTTTTCCTTCAAAATATTGTATAGATCTTTCATCCCCTGACAGGAGAGAGGTCAACTGTATTTTGTGGTAATAGTCTAAAAGATCTGATGTCAAGAAGAATTGAATCCCAAAAATCTAGCACAATCTCTGATTCTAAAGGGAGTAATCATTCAAATTTTGTTGAAAAGGAATACATTATTTTATAGTAAAGTAAGGTAAAGGTGAAGTGAGTTAGATTGTAGATGTTTAAATTTTGGATAAGGTAGTTTAAAAGTATGTTATTGCCTGAGAAGTATACTTTGACTTCTATTCCTGTGTACAAACAGGTTATAATAAATGTTAATTTTAACCTTTTAAAAATAACTACAAATCTGCACACAGCTAAAGTGTCTTGCAATTATTTTATCAACGTAATTTAGTAACAAATTCTTAGAGTAGACTAAGAATAACTATTAGTCAAGAGTTGGTTCTTGTTGGAGCCAGCCACTGGGAGCTAAAGTAAAATCAAACTATTTGTTCCCCAGATTTTTAGAATTACATCTCCATCTATAAACTCAAGGTATATTTCCCCAAGACCACATAGTTTTCCTATATTTAATTGTGACTTTTATGTAGGAAAACCTTTGTAATAAAACACATCTAATGTATTAATTTAGGGCCTTTAATTCATGCCTGTTAATTTTGCATTGTGTTGCTCACATTTATAAATTGTGTGATTTTGTTTCTTGTGTCCTCCTACAATGATCACAACTTATTCTGCACATTTGTTCTCTTCTCAATGACAATCACATGTGATTTTCTGAATTTATTTAAACTTAAATAACCTTTTATTTGTTTATCCATTTGAGCATTTATTTAATCAAAGGATTAAAAATTGTAATAAGTATTAAAATGGTTAAATAATATACAAACTGAGTAAAACATAAAGGAAATATTACAGATACGGAAAAGGAAAGCTCAGATTATCTCCAGTTCCAAGTTAAAGTCACTAACATTTTTTTCAGTTGCACATTTTATCAATAAAACATTTAGCTCGCCTATAGTTCTAATAGTGTAAACCTGTTACACTATTTCTTTTTTCTTTTCCTCATCCTACTTTTCAAAGAGCCATGTAGAGTTCTTATGGGAAGAGTGCTTATGAAGTAACTATGTAGTGATAATGTCATACTTTTTTAGTTTGGAGCTAAGTCTACTTCCTAAATACCTTACAAATAAAAATAAAAAAGTATTTTTTTCCAACAGTGAGATATGTCCTAGGAATATATGTCTGAAGCTAGGTTGTTAATAGTCTTAAAGTTAAAATGAAAAGCTGTTCCAATCAATGTGATACATAAATTTACAGATGTGGTTTTATATCTTAAACATAGGCTATGTGTATAATATGATAGAGGAGGGCACTGAAAAATTTGGTACCTCTTCTAGTAACTTCAAGAATGTGGTACCCTCAAAGATATTGTGGATAATTTCAAGTAATTTTAAATGCCCCCATTTTTTCAAATTGTATGTTACTTGATGCATGAAAAAAAAATACGTAACATATACGTAAGACATTACTCTGCCACCCCTAACTTAAAAGTAGAAATGTTGTATTGAAAATACGTGTGTGTTCCTCTACTTTCCCATTCTTTTCTTTCCTTTAGAGGTAATTAATATTGTGAAATTTCTTGAAAAGGCAATAATAAATATTTTTTAATTTTGGATTTTTTCCCCCCTCATAAGCCCCATTGATAATTATTTACCACTCTTTGCAAAATATATGTCAGGACCATAAATGAAAGTAGAAGGCAGACACTTGGTGGCACTTTATTTAACTAATGAATGACAATTTGGAACAGGTCTTTTTTTAAAAAATGAGACAGTGTCTTGCTCTGTCTCCTGGGTTAGAGTACAGTGGTATCAGCAGGCCTCACTGCAACTTCAGACTGCTGGGCTCAAGTGATCCTCCTGCCTCAAACTCCTGTATAGCTGGGATTATAAAAGTATATACTACCACACCCAGCTAAATTTTTTTTTGAGGGGGGGAGTTAGAGATGAAGTTTTACTTTGTTGCCTAGGCTGATCTTGAACTCTAGTGATCCTCCTACTTCAGCTTCCCAAAGTGAGCCATGGTCCCCATCCCTAGGACAACATAAAAGGAATGATATTGACAAGCCTTATTGCTCCTTTGTCTGTGCCTGAGGAGACATGCATTTTCAAAGTTTGTGATTGATTAAAGAAAACATCTGTAGAGATGAAATCCCTATCATTATTTAGGCCTATTTGACAGTATCATTCTTGCAGTGATTCATTTACTAGATTAAAAATATTTGAATGTATTTTATATTTTTGAGCATAGAAGACTTAATTCTTTTTTTTATTTCAGGTTAATGGGAAGGTTCAGGTAACTAGGTTTTTGCAACAAATCTTTGCATTTGTTAGTTAGAGTCCCTCATGTAGCTGTGTCCCGCATCCAAGAGGTGTGCCATGTACCTTTATGTTGTACCCATTAAGTGGGAGCACAGTAGTCTCCCTCCTTCCCCTGTCCCCTCCCCACAACTTGAATTGAAATGTGTTTTTTTCTTTTGTGGGCATGTATTAGATAATCTGCTGGCTTTATATTAGTATTGAGTGCATTTGATACTTGCTTTTCCATTCTTGTGATACTTTACAAAAATGGCTTTCAACTTCATCCAGGTTAATAGAAAAGATGTAACATTCCCATCATTTTTTATGGCTGAATAGTATTCCATGGTATACATATACAACTTATTAATTCATTCCCGGATTGATGGGCATTTAGCTTATTTCCACATGTTCACGATTGTAAATTGAGCTGCAATAAGCAATCTAGTACAAATGACCTTATGATGAAATGATTTTTTTTTCTTCTGGGTAGATGCCTAGTGTGGAAACCACCTAAATGCCCACCAACCATGGAATGGATTAAGCAGCTATGGTATATGCCATGGAATACTATTCAGCCATGAAAAAGATGGAGACCTTGCATCTTTTGTATTAACCTGGATGGAGTTGAAGGACATTCTCCTTAGTAAAGTATAACAAGTATGGAAAAGCAAATATCCAAGGTATTCAATACTATCATGAAATCAATAGATAAACAGCTACAGGCCCATAGGAGAAGAAAGCACAATTAAATTCAAGTGAGGGGAGGGAAGAGGATGGAGAGAAGAGAGGGAAAGAGAGAGGAAGATTGGTAAGCTCTCACCTAATGGGCAAAATGTAAGAGTATACAGCACATCCCCTGGGCCAAGGGTTCAACAAGAACTTGGACTTTACCTAACAAATGTAAAGAATAGAATCTTTGTTGGTAATCTCATATTAACCTGAAGTAAAAACAAGTAAGAACAAAAAGGGATGCCATAGGCCAAATGGTTAAAAAATAAACAAAATCATGCCAAGGCATACATATGCCACTTGTTTGTTTCAACATTTTAAAATAAATTTTAAGTAATTTGAATTGTTAAAAAAAAATACAGTAAACCTGGAAAGCACAAGTATAAATGATATGAAGATCTTTGAATTAAAAGTCAAGATAGAGAAGACTCTATTGACCTCCCAGCATGTCAGCTTCCACAAAACTATCTTCAAAAAGTGATTGTAGGGGGCGGGGCCTGTGGCTCAAAGGAGTAGGGCACTGGCCCCATATAGCAGAGATGGTGGGTTCAAAACCAGGCCTGGCCAAAAATAAGTAAATAAATAAATAAGTGATGGTAGGTTCTGAATGAGCATCTTTGACTTTTGAGGCCATTCTCAAATGGGTAGTTGCATAAGACACCTGTGACTGCATTGTGGCAGTGGCACCATCAATGAAGGGGAGCAGCATATTTAATCTCACTCTATGAGGGGAGACGTAAAATAATATCTATTAGTCTTAAAATGTTCTTAGGAAATCTGAAAAGACATTATGTATCATCACACACATATCATGTTCTACTCACAAAAAAGTTCTCCAAGTCTTTATTATTTAACTCACTTAAATAGGCCTAAAATTTTCATTTTGTTATGTAGTCTTCACCAGAAATAGCTCACCTGGTATACATGACTGAATCGTGTATGCAGTATAAGATGGGTAAAGTTGGTGTCTTCTTTGTTACCTGAAACTGAGATCATAAATATATACATATATATCTACATATATAATTAGATAGAATGCTTATACGTGCTTCCTCAAATGGTCCTATAACCATTTTAACTCAAAATAAATTAACATTATCATGATCCATCAATACTCTCGTTACTTAATTATTCCTGTATGAGGTAAATAGCGATTTTCCAGACCCAAATCTCAGCATTGCTGTTAATGTTTTTTCCCTCACCCTCCCCATGATACCAACAGTAAATTCTCTTAAATTAGATTTCCCTCCAAAACACTCCGCTCGCCATCCACACTTTTACTAATTGGTTAGGCTTTGAATATTTCTGTATCAGAAAGTCTTCTAATTAATATTTCTAATTCAAATATTCTCAACTTAATTTTTGACCTCTAAGCTGCCAACAATATTTCTAAATTTCAAAATTGTTAAATTACTATCTCACTGCACATCTCTCAAGAGATCTCCATGACCTTGGGAATCAGGATTAGGCTCCTCACAACGTGGACTCTGCTTAGTTCTTGAGGACCACCATCTTTTCTTTATCTTACTTGTAGCACTGTCCATCTTCACATATTTAGATCATGATTTAGATCAAAATTTTTAATTTTCCATGTTTTGTTTCTGTCCATAGTTTAAGGAAACTACCCTCCTTTCTTTAAAGCCCTTTTCCTCTTTTCTATAGGTCCAGTTTTATAAAACTAAGAAGTCACTTTTGCAGAAAGCCTTCTCTTATATTTACAATTTTTAGTTGTTGCCACTTCTCTACTGCTATTTTAAGGACAAATAGAAGAATTTAATGCTGAGGGGCCTAAGTGGTAAAGGCATATGTTTTCAACACATAATGGAGAATATATATTATACTCAAAAAACTGCATCCTTTCTATTTTAAAAATATGGGTTTAAGGTCAGGGACCAAAGTTGGGCGGGAAATAAAAGAAACTTGGAAGAACCTTTTGATAATTTGGCAGGTTGGAAATTCAATAAAACCCCTGAGGTGAATTAGTATTTGCAAATTGGCCAGCTTTGCTCCCTCTATTCTATAATTCACCTCTCTTTCCAAACTATTGAAGTAGAATCACATGGGCTTGCCTGGGGATGCAGAAATATATCGAATATATATTCAGACAAAAAGTAACTAAAGGTAACTATTATCTCAAAACACAGTCTTGTGACACAAATAAAGAAGTCACTTGTCAAAACGTTTAAAAGATCAAGCAACAGCAAGATTCCCACCTGGGTAAATTCACAGCTATGCGAGTTTCACATCTGATGTGGCATCATCATTGGCAGATGTTGTCTCAGACTGCAGCAGACCATGTAGCTTTAAGGAAAGGAGAAGCCAGAGCCAAGCTTGGAAACATTTAGTAATCATAAGAAACACCGGTAACATCTTGGTAATATAACACCTTGGTGATGAGGGTATGGGCAAGATTTGGGCTCTCCCAACACGAGAGCTTGGGAGACGAGAACAGCAGCCATTGGCAGTCTTTACACCAGTGGTGCAAGAGCCACGGGATTACATCTATAAGAAGTTACAGGAGGAGGCAGTAGGGAGCCAGCGCTCATTCTATCACGGACTCGCTAACTCTGACTCTGTCGCTTCTCCTGCCTGCAGAACGCCTACATGGCATTTCTCTGCAAAAGACTGCTAAGATGTATTCTTCTAATAAGACTGCTTCTCTCCCTCAAATACCGTTTCTGTTTCTCTCTCCCTTCCGCTAAAGTGAATAGCCCTTAGGCACCTAAGAGTAATTGTTCCCTAGCAAGGTAGCTCAGCAGTCTGTGCTGGAACATAGTTAACTGGGACCTGAGACCTGGCCGTTCCCGGCCGGACTAGTGGCACCCTAGATGGGACCCAACAAGTGGCAAACACGAAGGGACCCAATATCAAACCATCAAAATAATTCTTTAAAAGACTTCATTTCTCTAGAAGTTTAAAATAACCCTTGTATATAAAATTTGTAAATTCATACTTTCATTGTACTTTAATATTATTCTTCATATATGGATAATAAAATCCACACAAAAGAGCTTTTTGTCTGTGTGTTGATATCTTACACGAGCATTGATTTACTTTGATGTATTAAAATCACTTGATTGGTAACATCTCTCTTAGCCCGTAACACTATGTGACTATCAGCCTCCAGAAAAACTGTGTTCATATATAATGGAACTGATATATATGTATACATAAGTTTTTATCTAAATTTAAAAAAATTATTTATATCAAAATAATTTTATTAGAAATTAACATTTCTAATAATGGAAGGTGTGATTATACACTTTAGTCTTTATAAAAATGATGAATAATCATAATTTGATGGCAACAGGGTTAAAATTTCTATTAATATTTTTCCATTCAATTTTGTGTACATAGTAGTGTTTACTTTCCAGGATTAAGTTCAGAGTATTCAGTTAGAAGTGCATCCTATTTTTTATTTTTAATTATCAATACATCAACATTTTCCATGTCATTAGTCTTTTCAGTTTGAATCCACTCTAGAAGCATTGGGGAGCCAGATAGTCTATGATTCCCTTCGGATTCTGCTCCTGCCCTGCCTTTTTACCATGTATAAATTAACACTTAACTGTTGGGTGTCTAGTGGACTGCAATGTGGGACAGTGACCAGCAAGGGCTACGGGGAAGAGGAAGTAAACAGAAACTTACTCCAAACTTAGTGCATAAAACCAGAACCCCATCCTGTTTCCCAGAATCTTATTGGATACATGACAGAGTACATGTGCAAGGATGCACAGCAGTCAGTAGTCAGCAGTCAAGGTTAAGAATGAGAAGTTATAGCCCTCAAGAAGGGTGAGTAAAGGGTAGGCAAGGATATAGGGTTATGGAACATCTGAAAAGTCCAGGTAACGGTGCAAGTTGGTGGGGAGGGGAGAGCAGGTCTCATCTCAGGCAGACATCTCAGCTGCTCTAGCCTAAGCTACTCCTTGATGATCTCAGCTGCCTGCACTGTTGATTTTCCCATGCAGGAACAGTCACGTAGACATTTCCCTGACTAGTGCAGCTTACCCTGAGTTGGAAGGTCTGTGAGGAATTCAGCCTGTCTGCCCCCCACACTTAACCAATTCATGTTCCACTTTCCTTAGATGTGAAATGTGGATTATAATATTGCCTACCTCATGAAGTTGTAATAGAGATCAATTAAATTAATAAAGTCCTCAAAACATTGTCCAATACCCTCAGCAATCACTGTCATAATTCCTATGATTCAGGTAATCTTTCTCTTTGAACACGTAGATGACTCCCAAGATTGAGGTATTGATTACATTAAGGTTTTATGATGATGAAATTTTTCATTTCACAAATGTGCTGAATCACAATACCAAAAATGGTTGCTGACACTGAATACTATAAGATATTTTTCCAAAAATATATCTATATATTAACTATTTGCCATGTTATCAGGTATTTTATTTATATAGTCTATTTTCCCTTTCAAATAACTTTTATATAATAATTTTTAATTATATATTTAAGCCCCTTTTACATTTTACATTGCTCAAATACATGTTTTGATATTTTTGAAGTTGAATTTTCTTTTTTCACTGATTTTTCAAAAAAAGTAATTATATGCACATGGTACAAAATCACTAATACTGAAGAATTTGTTGACTCAATCAATAATATAGAAGATATTTGCCCTTATCCCTTTTTCCTAAGCACAATTTACCATAGCCAAGCCATTTACACAAATGTTTAGAGGTATTTTATTCATTCACAAATAGTTATGAATTGTGAGCATATGATATGTAGAGGTTTATATCTTGCTCTTTTCCATTAGCTATATGGTTGAGACTTTTCATATTAAATCTTGTTTGCTGCCTCATTAAAAAAAAAAGTGCTTAATGTTCCTTTACTCAAATGACTAAACATTTTGTGGATGGAATTTCTACAGTAGGTCTGTGGTCTTATAGATTGCAAGAATGAACCCGCAGACCACAGAGATGAGTGATGAGACAGGATTATTAGATAAAAAGGAATAGAGAAGGAATGAAAGGCACCAGAGCCTCTGGCAGAAGGGGGAGACTCAATTATAAGGTGATCAGATTTTAACATTGGTAAAGTGGGACACCATTGGGGGGGCGGGGCCTGAAAATAATGCAAACTTTGATAAGCAGTTCTCAATAATCAGTTCTCAACAATTATTTGTTATTATTGAAGTTTAACATTATAAAATTAACAAAAATAATATAAAACATATATACTGGCCAAATAGCCACACAGCAGCTGAAAACCGTATATTCCCTTCCTGTTCTCCCATGTTCCCTAGCTTGTCATGCATTCTTTCCAAAAATCGGGGCTTTTTTAAAAACACCACAGGGCACAGGACAATTTGTTCAAAAGCAGGACATCTGGTCACCTTACTCAAGTAGGAAGTCCCACACAGTCCTTGGTCTAGTGGGTTATATACTGTTTTATAAATAGGGACATCTTGAGAATTACATTTAGCCAGGACTTGGCAGACAGGAACACACCTTTCCAATGTTGATTAGCAAATGAATGAGTGGACTTTAAATGAATGTAGTACCTCCAACTCTGGATATAAGTGACAGGGTGGGGCCATGCCTGTGGCTCAAGGAGTAGGGCACCAGCCCCATATGCGAGAGGTGGCAGTTCAAACCCAGCCACGGCCAAAAACTACAAAAAAAAAAAAAAAAAAGGAAAAAAAAAAGTGACAGGGAGTCCACTCCAGAAGAGGCTCAGCTTACATGAAATACAGGAAAAATTCCTTTTTTCCTGTCTTGCCTGTGTTCAGAGATTTCAGTTTGGAAATAAAAAAGGATCTTTTTCCCTAGGCCTAGAAAACTGAGGTCCCTGTCCAGCCCTGAATGGGTGAATCCTGAATCAGTTTAATTTAGATTCATGTCATTTACCCATGACATTTTCTTAGACTTAGGTAAAAAGTCTAAGAAAGTTTGTTATTTATTTGTTTATTTTTGTAGAGACAGAGTCTCACTTTATCACCCTTGGTAGAGTACTGTGACATCACAGCTCATAGCAACCTCCAAATCCTGGACTTAGGCAATTCTCTTGTCTCAGCCTCCCAAGTAGCTAGAACTACAGGTGCCCACTACAATGCCCAGCTATTTTTGTTGTTGTTGTTGCAGTTTGTCCAGGGCTGGATTTGAACCTGCCACCCTCAGTATATGGGATCAGCGCCCTACCGACTGAGCCACAGTGCTGCCCAAGTCTAAGAAAGTTTTACAGATAGAAACATGATTGGTATCTTTTCTGAATACGTACATCTGTGTGATTGTCTTCTATTGCTTTATTGCTTTTAGACATAAAAACTAAGACAAACATTTGCAGTTGTAAAATTGAGCATCACAAGCAGAGTTTGCACTTCCCAAAAAGTCTTTTGAAATTTTGTATTCTAGAGCAAGTCTTTAAAATAAGTCATCATTTTATATCTTCATATTATATGTTCCTTCATATACATATACATACATCATGTAAACACACATGTGCACATAGATGTGAATATGACATGTATATACATATGTGTATATATATGTCCTCATTGACTTTCCCATTTATTTTGACTGGAACATGATAGATTCATATCTTTAGGCCCATTCCTCAGTTTGCCAGACATTATTCTAGCCTCAAAGCCATTCCATCTGCCTTGATTCAATATACATTTAATACTCCACTCTCCAAATTCATACTATCGCCTATTTTATAAAAAGCCCAAGATGTCCACTGACTTTTTTTCAAGGAAGTTCAATAAATTTTATAATTAATGGAAAAGTCCTCTACCCTCTGTTAATAAGCTACTGTAAGTTTTTATTTAAATAATTTTTCTCCATATTTTAGTAGATGGTGAAAGAAAATGAACTTATACAGCCTCACTTTTAGCTAAAACTGTTTGCATACATACATACAGTTTGTACACACACATGCTTTCCCTTGTTTTTTTTGCAAGTAGCATTTTAGCAAGAAAAAATATACCTTAAATGTGCACATTAATTACTCTTATTTCAACAATGTACTTTCTGGCTGACCCCTTAGATGCGCTGACCTTGTAGATTTCTGTTATAAAATTATTTATTTTCCAGAAGGCAATGTAGCTGGTCTCCTATAAATGCAAGGGTGACATTATAAAAACCTTAACACAGTTCTTGCTGAGTACTTTTAATAAAGACATGTTTAACAATAGCTATTGAAGGCCCAGAATCCTCAGTGGCATCCTTGTGGCCCAGAAGGATTAACATGCCTCCGTGATTCCTTCTAGTGACATTTAGCATATTTAGTTTCAAAAGCTAATCAATCATGCCTTATGAGATATGCCATTTAAAAATAGTTTGGTTGAGAATATAATTCAATACATTTAAGGGAATAAAAGCCATGAAGATCATTAAAATGGAAATTGTCTAGATGAAGAAAATAGCTAGTTAAGTGCCCCGGGGTTAGTTCTGCATACAGATAGATCAGCAGTGCCATTATAAGGAAATATATCATTGCAATTTACATACATCAGAATATTCAAAGCTGCTGGAAACATACAGGTAGGGAAAATAACCTAACGTAAGTGAACTAAAAGGAGATGCAGGAACTGTAAGCTGAACATCAAATGAGATTCAACTGCAGAGTAGGAGAAAAAATATATATGAAATTAGTATTTTTATAGCCATGTAAAGCCTGGAAATCAACATTATAAAAAGACTTAGATGACCTATTCATTTTGAGTCAGATCCATGTTGTCCATTAATTAAAAGTTAATGACAAATATTGGGTAGAATTCATCCATCAAACAAATAGATGCAAGAGTTTTGTTTTGCTTTTTTTTTTTTTTACTAAGAGCAGAAAGAATTTTGCTAAGGAAAACGTTTGCATTTGCATTTAATTCCCCAGCTGTGTTTTCACATCACTGAGAGGATGAAAATAAAGTAATATTAACATTTCTGGGAACTAATCCCAGGCATATACATAATCCTTAAGGCAAGGGAATAGAAGCTAGGCATGTCATTCCAGAGAGAAATGAAAGAAAAAGACATCTTAGAAGTCTTTTTTTTTCATTTATATTTGCATTCATATTATGTATGAGCAGATATTATCACTCTATAATTATAATTTAATTCACCAGATATCCTTCGTGTCGTTTTACAAATTCAATTACTTTGACCCCTGCTTCACCACTACAGTGATACCTGGGTATGCTCCTTTAAATATCCCTTTGCAAACTATTTTAAAATTCACTCACTGTTTCTTGTTTAATCTTTACCAAAGGAAAAGTCTGAAGAATTTCTATTCGGTTAAGGAGCTTTATTTCAAAGATCATCTCCCTACATGGGATGGTGCATTTTGTTCCTCTCACTATATTTTTCTCACATAGTATTTCTTGTGTTGTAATCTGTGAGGTCAATGTTTTCAAAAGATGATTTCCTGGAGAACTTGCATTACATTGAGTAAATAAATGAATCATAGAGGTTATCATGGGAAGTGGGGGAAAGCTTGTGGGGCTTAGGCCTCAATTTCTCACCTCAACCTAAAAAGTTCAGCTTTTTATTTTTTTGAAACCACTTTATTGAGATATGATTGGCAATCCAAAAGCTACACATTTTTAATACAATTTGATCAAGTAGAGATAAGTAGACACATGTGAAACCTTCATGATAGAAAAATTTCATAAATATATCCATCACCTCTAAAAAATGACCTCTTAGTCATTTTTAAATTTTTATTTATTATGTACATTAGACATTTTTGTTATAAGAATGCTTAAATCTACTAATTGTAGAATATAAATGTCTTTACACAATAACTAAGAAAATGCGGTGAAGGCTATGTTGACCAGTTTGATGAAAGTATTTCAACTGTATATAAAACCAGAACATTGTACCCCATGATTGCTTTAATGTACACAGCTAGGACTCAGGGACTTAGTCATTTGGTATAATTCAAACTTTTTACTCTTCGGTCAATACCTTTGCATGCGCTACTCCCCATAACCCCTCACACCATTCTACCCTCTGCTTCTGTGTGTTTGACTATTTTAGATTCCTCTTATAAGTGAGATCATGTACTGTCTGGTTTATTGCACTTACTGTAATATCCTCCAGAATACTTTATGACCCAAAAGTACAACGCTAAATGGCAGGACACAATATTTCTTAAAAGCTGAGTAATATTCCACTGTATGTGTATACCTCATTTTCTTTATCCAGTCATTGATGAGCTTCTCTGAAGCTTCCATGTCTTAGTGATTATGCTGCAGTGAGCAGAAAGTGTGAATACCACTTCCAGATCCTGATTGCCATTCCCTTAGATGTATACTGAGAATGGAGATTGCTGGATTATAGAATAGCTCTATTTTCAGTTTTTCGAGAAATCTCCATATTTTTTTATCCATAGTATCTACACCAATTTATATCCCCAACAACAGTGAGCAAGGGTTTCCATTTCTCTATATCCATGTCTTTCAACCTTTTTCATCAGATGGCACACTTGAACCTGTACTTAGACTTCCATGGCACACTTAAATTATATTGAATAAAAAATAAAAGAATATACTTACTGTGCTTTGAACTTATTTCAAAAATAATTTAATTGATGATCCTTAAAAGTTTTTGCAGCACACTGGCTGAAAAATTACAGCTTTATATCCTTGCCAATATTTGCCTTTTATTTTATTTTTATTTTTATCATAGCCTTCCTAACAGGCATAAGGGGACAGCTTATTGTAGTTTTGATGTGCATTTCCACAATGATCTGTGATATCAAACACTGCTTTATAAGCAGCTATTTGAATGATTTCTTTAAAGAAGTGTTTATTCAGGTCTTTTGCATTTTTTTAATTGGATTTTTTTTTTTTTTGCTACTGAGTTATAGGATTTTCTTATATATTTTCACTATTAAGCCTTTATCATATGAGCTAAATGATTTGCAAATATTCTCATCTATTCTTTTGGATGTCTTTTCCTATTGATTCTTTCTTTGCCATGTAGAACTCTTGAGGTTTATATAATTCTACTTGTCTATTATTGCTTTTGTTTCCTATACTTCGGTGCAATATCAAATAAGTTATTACTGAGGCCAGTATAAAAAAGAGTTTTCTCTATGCTTTCTTCTAAGAGTTTTATGGTTTCAAGTCTTATGTTTAAGTTTTCGATTAATTTTGATTTGATTTTTGTCTGTGTGGTAAGGTAAGTCCCTAAAGACACACAAAAATGTTGTTATAACTAATAATGAATTCCATAAAGTTCCAGGAGGCAAAGTCATTATTCAAACATTAGTAGTATTTCTATATGTTGACAACAAGCTATTTGAAAAGGAAATTAAGAAAACAACCCCATTTACAATGGCATCCAAAAAAGAAATACTTGGAAATAAATTTAACCACTCAAGATGATGAAATATTGATAAAAGAAATAAAAGCAGATACACACAAATAGAAAGACATCTTGTGTTTATGGATTGAAAGACTTAGCATTGTTAAAATGTCCATACTACCTAAAGCAATCTAGAAGTTCAATGAAATCTCTATCAAAATCCCAAACATTTTTTTTTTCAGAAACAGAAAAACATTTTAAAATTTATATGAGCACAAAAGTAACTGAATAGCCAAAGTAATTTTTTAAAGCAAGAACAAAACTAGAGGTATTCTACTTCCTAATTTCAAAAATGTTACAAAGCCACATAATCAAAACAGTATGGTACTGGAATAAAGACATAGGCCAATCAACTTAAATTGAGATATCAGAAATACACTCACAAATTTATAGTCAACTGACCTTTAACGAGGGTGGCAAGAATACACAATGATGAAAGGATAGTTTCTTCAGCAGTGTTGCTAGGACAACAAATTTCCACGTGCAAAAGAATGAAATTGAACCCTTGTCTTGTACCATACACACATATAGACTATTCTTAATAATTTAAAGTTTCAGGGTTTTATTTGATGGAATTAAAGATGAAAGTTTGCACACAAATTCTTTATATTGGTATATCCCAACAGCAAACAATGGTTTTCTAGTGACTTTCCAAGAATTTCAGAATTTCAAATAATTTTGACTTCTTCCTATTCAAAGTGAAAATTAAGCGCTTTAATTTGTGTACCAAGAAAAATCTTAGTGAAAATGAAAGAAGCACACACTGAATCTGTGACTCAGATTTCTCTTCAAATTTTTAGTTGGTAGAGTATAGCTGTTATATGTTAATTCTTCATCATTTTTTAAATTTTCAGGTACATAATTATATAACTTTTAATGAGAGATGGGAAATATAAAATAAGTTTTGATATAAAACAATGTAATGAATAACATAAAAATACTAATGATTCTGCCAAATTACCTTAAGATGCTACCTATAGATCAGTAAAAATCATTCACTTGAACTAATTTTTTGAATTCTTTACATAATATTTAAATGTATCTCTAAGACTTCAAACATTGATATTAAACTGACACATGGTGAAGATTTTTGCTAATTTCTCTTTTTAGTTGTTGAATTGTAGATCAGTTGAATCAACTGTGTTTAAATAAAAAGTACTTTCAAATGGCAGAGAGAACTGTAAATGTTTATGGGTATTATTTATAAATAAGACAAAACAATTATTTTAAAAATATGCTGATTTATTTTTCTAGGCACAGGTTACAATAATTTTAAATGCCAGGTGATAGACATAAATTATTTCTCTTTTTTATGTCATAACATATAATAAAAGCTTACATATATTTTAGAATGACTATTTCACATACCTAACTAATATAATGCATAATTTGTGTTTCATTATTCAAAATAAGGAAGTTTAAAAAAATAAGTAACTATGTAATGTATTCCGTAGAATAAATAAATGTATTTTTACAAAAGTAATTATATTATTGATTAAATAAAAAACTCCTAGCTCTATACAGATAAGTAAAGTACTTTTTCTTCTAATTACATCTTTATCAAAAATAAAATGTTTTAAGAATTATTTCATGTTAATATTTTGGATGATAAAACACTTTTTAACGTCATGTTAATTTAAAAATAAAGGTAATCAATATTCTATGCTTTTACATAAAAAAATTATTTAATAACTGCTACCTAGCAAATCACAAGAAATGCATTTTTCCTATAAATGTACCCCTTTGCATAATTCCAAGAGCTTGGAAATTCAGTCTTCTCAGTAGGTCATTCCTGTTTACTTAATCTTATTGGAGTTTGGATGTGGGGATGACAAAAATGTTTCCATTTCCACGAGGGGCATGATTTTTTGATTCATGACCATAGATTTTCACGCTCTCTCTACTGTGACACACACCAGAGAAATTAAGGCCGGCTGCCGCTGGCAACTCTCCACTAACACAGACACGGGATAGCCACTGAAACTAGTAATAGTTTCATAAGACAAAGGGAATAAGATCATCTTTCCTACTGACATACTTAGCTGTGTGAACACCACAGTCCAGGTACTCAGTGCAGGCTAACTTTTCATTTTAGAAACAAAAATCTCTAAGGAAAATGCTATCATCTGACATTTCCTTTAATAAATAGAATATTTGACTTCTAAGTTTGATTTACGAGCATTTGGGTCATGTCACTGCATTTATGTAAGAATCAAAAGGTCTACTAAAAGAAATTTTCCATAAAAAGAATATATCTGTTTCCAAAAAGTGATTTAAAATCCCAGATAAAAGCGGACTGGTGCAGTTTAGTTGTTACTGTGCTGTGCTATATACCAGGGGCTGCAGGTTCAAGCCTTACCTGCGTCTGATTAAAAAACAAAGCAAAACAAAAAAACAGTATTTTCAGATTCGACCTAGTCATTTCTTTCCATTCTAATAATAATAATTTTTAAAAACAATTTGAAATCTGTACTGAATATACTACATGGATATTTTCCTCTAAGTACATCTCTATACCCCAATGCCCTCACCTGTCTAAAATAAAAATAATCTTTTTTCTAGACTTCACTAATCCTCCCCTTAATTCATTTAGTTAACTAATATTGTTCATCAATCCATCTCCAGGCTTATTCTTGGCACTGGAGATAAAAAAAGTAAATACATTAATGCTCATAGAGCTTCCATTCCTCTTGAGGGGGGCAGAGAGTAAGAGAAAAATAAAAATAAAGTAAAGTAAAAGAAAAGTAAAGTACAGGATTAGAGAGTCTGGAAAGTGTCATTTTATAGAGGAGACATGGGGAAGGCCTGCTGGAGGTGAAGACCAAGGGAGACCTCAATGCAGTGAAAGAGGAGGCTCACTATTAATATGAAACTAGATGAACCACTGCACCCCCACACACGAGAAAGACACGATTCAATTCAAGCCATGAGGGAGGAAAAGGAGGAAGAGAGGAGCGAGGAGGCGGGTGGGGGGTTGGTGTGTTCTCATCTCATGGCTACAACGTAGGGTATATGGCCCACCTCTTGAGTGGAGAGCTCAATGACAATTTGGACTTTACCCAACAAATGCAAACACTATATAACCTAATCATTTGCACCCTCATATTAATCTGAAATTAAAAAAAAAAAGAAGAACCATATGCATGTCAGTAGTGTGCAGGGGTAGCAATGGCTTTATCTGCTAAAGGGAAAACAATGTCGAATGTCCAAGGCAGGAGTGCATGGCCTGTATTCCAAGATCTCTTTGGAGACCAGCGCACCGTGAGGGGAATGGCAGGAAAGCATGCAAGAAAAGTGGCCAGAGCATAATATTAGGTAGGGCAGGACTGTGGCTTGGGTTTGGGATTTGATGCTGAGTGTGATGAATGAATTATTTACTTTCTTTGTGGATTTCTTTGGCGGTGGTGCAATAAATAGTATATGGGATCAGGGAGAGCAAGCAGAGAATAGACCAGAAAGGTATATTTGAAAGGTAAGACAAATCTTTTGATGGGATACAGAATGAGTAAAAAGGGAAATGAGGGATGAATCTCAGAATTTTGTCTTGAACACTTAGACGAATGGAGTTGTTGCCTCCCTTGATGGGGGAAGACTGAGGGAGGAACAGAGTTTGTATCTGTTTTGTTTAGGTGTCTATAAATATCCAGTGGAGTCCTCGAATTGGAACTTGGCTGGAGACGCTGGAAGTTTAGAGCAGGGATTGGCATTGGAAGGAGAAATTGGAAATGTGAGCTGGCAGCTGGTAAACCATGGAACAGGAGTGAGAGAGTGCAGAGCTTACATGAATATTCTCAGCTGTGAGCACTGCTGCACTCCATTCTACTGGTTAAGAGTCAAGAAGAGGAAACACATCCAGCAAAAAGACTGAAAATAAATGATCAGTGAAACTGGAAACAAATGAAAAGACAGGGTGTGTCAGTAACAAGCCAATTAAAATTAATATTTCATGAAGGAGAGTGAGCAACTGTTACCAAGTACTTGAGCATTAAAAAAAACCTGCTTTGATTTCAGAACTGTGTGAAATCACCCTTGGGTAAATGAAATCATGGGCATGTATCACCAGTATTGCCTGCTTTATCCTAATAACCTTTCTGCTCTATTTTTTATGTTCACATGGAAGGCAACACTTACAAATATGTAGATCGCTTTACAAGTAGTAGGGTTTGGGCGCTTTTTTTTTTTCTTTCCCTGCACTACTCACCTCTTTAAAACATTTGTTTCCATTATAGAAATTGTGTCTATATTCATAATGTAGCCACTATTATTATTTTAAATAATAAGAAATTATTGCTATTCAAACGTTCTATATGGTCTGTTTTGCTACAAAATGGTGATACTTTATAATCAGTAGAACTTTTAAATTTACTCTTTATTAAATAAGATTTAAACTTTGAAAGAAAAGAGTCTACTGAGATTGGTATTAAAATCACTAGTCTTTATACTCAGTATAAAGATAATATTGGATAGAGAACATAACCTCAGCCTTTTTATTTTGTAAAGAAAAAATGTCCCAATTAATCTATCAAGAGCAAGCTGCATCTGTTTCCCTCCACAATCAACCCGGTGCAAAGGAGAATTTATTTATTTCTCTGCCAAAACTATATCTTTTATCTAAAACAAATATTTTTAATTAAAGCTGGTATTTTTCTGTGCTTCCTGTCTCTGGAAGAGAGTGGTTAATATGTAAGGGTGACTTTGGCATAACAAGACTAAGCAGATGACACTGACAGTTTGAAAGTAGGGAGCGAGGACCAAGTCAGAGGCACAGAACATCCTACATTCAGAGTGAACATTCACTATAAGAGGTAGGATAATGGACTAGAAGATTTGCTAAACGATTAGAATATTTGAATTCCATTTTTCCCTTTCTTTTTTAATTATTCACAATAGTTCTCATTGTGTATATTTTTCTGAAATGTTGTATGTCTGAACATTAAGCAGAAAGTGGATATGGAATGAAGATGGACTTTTCACACAAACCGGAAAACAGGACTCATACAGTATTTGTGGGTGCACACTGGTACTAAATAAATCGAGTAAGAATTTTAGGTTTTGATTTCCTTTGTCCTTGTGTGAGAAAGTGTGTCATGAAGTGACCTAAGACCATTTCACACACATTAATAAGTTTCTTCCTGCCCTCTGAGTCCTCTAGCCGGATGGAGAAAACTCCAAAAACAGCTTTTCACAAAGAATGCTTTGGGATAAAAAGAAAATTCAAAAAGAGTAGGAATACAAGTGACCCACATGTGAGAGAAGCTCTTCAGCTTACTGATATACAGAGAACGAAAACATAAAATAATATTAGATTGCTGTAAACATGGAAATGCAAAGAAGAATGATGGTTACCAGGGAGGGGAAGGGAAGTGTGGAACTGGGGTGGGGGGAGGGGATAGACAGGGTACGGTAAGGGCACAAAACACAAAAAGAAGCAACAAGATTTATCATTCGGTAGCACAACAAGGAGACTGCAGTTAACGATAATTTATTGCACTTCCCAAAGTAACCATAAGCAGGAACTGGAATGTTCCTAACCCAAAAAGACAAAAACACTTGAGGTGATAGATTACTCTAATTACCCTAATTGATCATTACACATTGTATATGTGTATCAAAATTTCACATGTACCCCGTAAGAATTAAAATTTTTTAGATACTAAGCGAAGTCCAGTTGTCCATTTCTAGGCAAAACTATTAACAGTATATACCATATATATATATATGTATGTATGTATGTATAAAACACATTTTGGTATATTGTTTTTCTCTCACATTAGTAGTTATTCTTAATTTGCCATATAATTTTTTTAATAGAAAATGTGCCAGAAAAGAGGCACATTTAAATCTCCTTTAAATCAGAAGATTTAGGAGAAGCTCAGACTTACTGCCCAGATGAATTGACTCTGCATGATACTACTAAACATTTTATTTTCACATGGAAACTGTATGAGTTGAAAACAACATTTTCTGACTATTAAATATCAGTGTAGGCCCCCACTTGACGTTACTTCTTTGATTTTTGCTTTCAAACCCCCCTTGATCTCAGTCTGTGTACTCCTTTGGGTAAGACCTTCACTGCTTTTGTGAAACTGGTAATGGCTCTCACAGTCTGTACCAGGAGAATTTACCTAATAATAAAATGATTAGCCCTACGTGGGTTTCCCAATGTTTACCAGCATTTCTTTTCTTCTACATAACGACAGATTAGAATGAGTTAGAAAGACTTTCTGAGGAATTGTTATTATTTTATTTTTCAACATTTGGCAGAATTGGTTAGTAAAATCATCTGGGCCTGAGGTTTCCTTTGTGTGAAGTGTTTTGTTTTGTTTTGTTCTGTCTTATTTTACCAACGCAATCCCAGTAGTTTTGATGGCTCCATTGAGTTCTCTGTACCCTGTTGGTCAGTTTCTGTAGTTAGCATCTTTCTGGACATGCAGCCTGGTTATCTACTTTGACGTACGGTCGCTCCCAATATCATTATTAATTCCTTTAGTCAGTTGAGGCTTCTTTTCCTCTTTTCTTGGTTAGTCTACCTAAAGCTTTATAAATTGTGTTTGATCTTGTCAAGAAAACAAACTAATCTCAGTTTCATTAATTTCCCCATGTTTTATATAGCTATGCCATTTACTTACTCGGTATTTTAATTTCCTCTTGTCTGCTTCTTTTATTAAGTACTCATGGGCAGAAGGTTAGGTTACTGATTAGAAATATTGCAAATATGCATATGCTACATAATCATTTAAACTTCATATTTCTCTGTCAGCACTGCTTTAGCTGAATTCTATAAGGTTTGATATATATGTTTTTTGTTATAATTTTTCTGAAATTTTTTTTAGGAATGTCTTCTGATTTCTTCAATTCATTTACTATTTAGGACATATTTGTGAATTTCCTCAAATTTCTCACATTCTAGAGATTGAATTTAATTCTGTTGTGTTCAGATTATATTTTTCTTACAATGCTTCTTATATTTAGTGAAGATCATTTTATAACTAGCAAATGCACTATCATAAAGAAACTTTCCTGTGTACTTAAGAATATATATCCTGATTGCTGGGCAGGGTGTTCCTTTAACTTAACTGTAGGCACAGTTTATCATACTGTTCAATTCTCAGATTTCTAACTTACCTTCTGCCTAATTGTTTTATACATTATTTAAAAGGGAGTATTAAAGTCTTCAACTATCTTATAAAATCTTTTTTTTTTTTTTTTGAGACGGAGCCTCAAGCTGTCCCCCTGGGTAGAGTGCCATGGCATCACAGCTCATAGCAACCTCCAACTCCTGGGCTCAAGAGAGTCTCCTGCCTCTGCCTCCCAAGTAGCTGGGACCACAGGTGC